>JASVEL010009442.1:0-139949 GCA_032618575.1 Nicotiana noctiflora | reverse complement strand
TGTCGTAAATTCAACTCCTTTTGCTTGAACAAGTACTGTAGGCTTTTGTGATCCGTGTACACCTCACACGCCACACCATATAGATAATGCCTCCGGATTTTTAAGGCATGAACCACTGCTGCCAGCTCAAGATCATAAACTGGATAATTCTTCTCATAGATGTTTTAACTGTCTCGAAGTATAAGCAATAACTTTACCATCCTGCATCAATACCGCTCCAAGCCCAATACAGGATGCATCACAGTAAACTGTGTAAGGCCCTGCACCCGTAGGTAATATCAGTATTGGTGCTATGGTCAAGGTGTCTTGAGCTTCTGAAAGCTCACCTAACACTCATCTGACCACTTGAACTGGGCACCCTTCTAGGTCAACCCGGTCATCGCAGCTGCAATAGAAGAGAACCCCTTTACAAATCGACGGTAGTAACCTACTAACCCCAAGAAACTCTGGATCTCGGTCACTGAAGCTGGTCGAGGCCAATTCTTGACTACCTCAATCTTCTTTGGGTCCACCCGAATACCCTCTACTGACACGATATGCCCCAGGAATGCAACCGAACTCAACCAAAACTCACATTTAGAAAATCCTTCGGAGTCTGAAGAACTACTCTGAGGTGCGTTTAAAGAACCACACTGAGGTGTTGCTCATGCTCTTCTTGGCTGCGGGAGTATACCAGGATGTCATCTATAAAGACAATCACGAACATATCTAGATGAGGCCTGAACACCCGATTCTTCAACTCCATGAATGCTGCTGGAGCATTGGTCAACCCAAAAGACATGACCAAGAATTCATACTGCCCATATCTAGTGCAAAAGGCTGTCTTAGGAATGTCAGCCGCCCTGATCTTCAGCTAGTGGTAGCCCGACCTCAAGTCAATTTTTGAGAACACCCTTTCTCCTTGGAGCTGGTCAAACACATCATCAATCATCGGCAGTGGATACTTGTTCTTTATCGTCACTTTGTTTAGTTGCCGATAAACAATACACATCCGCATCGAGCCATCCTTCTTCTTCACAAATAACACAGGTGCTCCTGAGGGAGAAACACTGGGCCTGATAAAGCCCTTTTCTAGAAAATCCTACAACTGATCTTTTAACTCCGGTTGGGCCATACGATAGGGTGGAATAGAGATGGGCTGAGTGCCCTGTGCCAGATTGATACAGAAATCAATATCCCTATCGGGTGGCATGTCCGGCAGGTCTGAAGGGAAAACCTCGGGAAACTCTCGTACAATAGAAACTGAATCAATAGAAGGAATTTCCGCACTGGAATCATGAACATACGCCAAATAAGCTAGACACCCCTTCTCAACCATGCGTCGAGCCTTAACATAGGAAATAACAGTGCGAATGGAGTGGCCTGAGGTCCCTCTCCACTCTAGTCGGGGTGATTCTGGCAAGGCCAAGGTCACTGTCTTGGAATGACAGTCTAAGATAGCATGATACGGGGACAACTAGTCCATTCCCAATATGACATCGAAATCCACCATGTCTAATAGCAATAAATCAACACGGGTCTCAAGACCCCCGAATATAACTACACATGAATAATGCACCCGGTCGACTACTACAGAGTCACCCACTTGTGTAGACACATAAACTGGGATATCCAAGGCATAGCTAGGCACGGCCAGGTATGGTACAAAGTAGGAAGACACATATGAGTATGTAGACTCAGGGTCAAATAATACTAAAGCGCCTCTGTCACAAACAAGAATGGTACCTGTGATCACAGTATCTGATGCCTCTACCTTTGGCCTAGCTGGTAAAGCATAAAATCGGGGATCAGCACCTCCCCTCTGAGCTACATCTCTGGGAAGGTCATCCACTGGCTGACCTCTACCTCTGGATGGATGGTCTCTACCTCTACAGTCTCGACCTCCACCTCTACGATCTCTTCCCCCATCTCTGGCTAGCTGGGCCGGCTGTGGGTCAGCTGGGGCCTGAATCATGGGACGAGGACCCCGCTATTGAGTGTTGCCCGTCGCTCGAGGGAAAAACCTGACAAGATGACCTGGGTCACCACAACCGTAACAACATTTAGGCTGATGGGGCTGCTGGCCCTGACGACCTGAATGGCCCCCACGAACACTCTAAAGAGGCTCAGCACTAATGGGAGGCTGATCTGAATACTGCTCATGAAACCCACGATCACCTGGACAACCCTGCGAAGCTTTGAGGGCTAACTGAAAAGGCCTGGAAGACTGGCCCCTATCAAAAGATTCCCTGCTTCCAGAAGAAGAACCACTAAATCTGCCGGAATGACAAGGCCTCTTGTCTGAAGGATAACCACTTCCCCGAGTAAGAGCCATATCAACTCTACGAGCTACATTAGCTGCCTCCTAAAAAGATATATCAGTCTCAACTCCCATAGCCATCTGAAGTCTAATCGGCTGATTTAGCACATCTATAAACCTGCGGACCCTCTCCCGATCTGTGGGGAGTATCACAACCGCATGACTCGCCAGATTAACAAACCTCGTCTCATACTGAGTGACAGTCATAGTACCCTGCTGGAGGCGCTCAAACTGCCTCCGAAGTGCCTCCCGCTGAGTAACATAAAGAAACTTCTATAGAAATAACTCTGCAAAATGGTCCTATGTTAAAGCCGGGAACCCTGCTGGTCGAGCCAAATAGTAATCTCTCCACCAAGTCTTGGCGGATCCTAAAAACCTGAATGTGTAGAAGTAAACTCCATTGGATTCCACTATTCCCATAGTCTTGAGAATCTCGTGGCAACTGAATAAAAAGTCCTGAGGATCCTCTAATGTGGCACCGCTAAAAGTACTGGTAAACAGCTTGGAGAACCGATCACGTCTCCATAGAGAATCAGAAGTCATGACCGGTTCATCTTCGGTCTGAGTTGTGGTACCTTACTGAGTGGCCATAGCTGGCTGAACCACTAGTGCCTGAGGCTGAGGAGCTACTGGCTCCGGAGTACGTGCAACAAGAGTCTGGACCCCTCATCCAGCCTGAGAAGCGGTTGGTGCAGCTGGTAATAAGCCCGCTCTGGCAACACTATCCATAAAACCTGCTATTCTGACGAGAGCCTCCCGAAGATCCGGGGTAAATAAGACCTCCCCTGGGACCTGAGCTAGGCCCACTGGAGCTGCTGGGATTGGAACCTCTTCACCAATCACAACATGAGGCTCCACCTCTAGAATCGCTGCATAGGGCTGAGATCTGCCCCTACCACGGCCTCTGATACGGCCTCGGCCCCTGCCCCTCACGAGAGCTGCCTGGGGCTCAGGCTGTTGATCAATGGATGAAGAAGCGCTTGTCCTCCCCATCTGCGAAAGGACAGAGTAGAAATTCAATCAGTATTTGAGGAAAAAATCGCATGACAAGAAGGAACAAATGAGAGACGTTTTCCTAACTCAATAGACTCTGGAGGACAAGTACAGACGTCTCCGTACCTACCCCTCAAACTCTACTAAGCTTGTTCGTGAGTTGTGAGACCTATGTAACCTAGAGCTCTGATACTAACTTGTCACGACTCGGATTTTTTCCCATCATCGGGATCGTGATGGAGCCTACTCATGGTAGCTAGGCAAGCCAATTCATTCAACATTTTCTTGTTCATACCATCATTTTTGTTCTCATATTTAATAGCAAGAAATAATTACTCAATTTGTTTAATGCGGAAGTCTTTCTAAATAGAGATGAATGATAATAATATAAAGTAACTGATAAAATCCTCTACCCAAGATGTGGAGTCACCAACTCACGAACTAATAAAGAATGCTACACATAATGGTCTGAAAGAAAATAATAAAGATATGTCTGTCTCGGAACAATGAGACCACAGCAAATAACATAAATAAAATAGAAGAGACGTCGGGCCTGCAGACGCCTGCAAGCTACCTCGGTCTCAAAATGCTCAAAACTCCTACGTGTAGCCTACAGCTGCTGCGCTGCTCCTGATCGAAACCTGGACCTGTGCAAAAATGCACAGAAGTGCAGTATCAGCACAATCCGACCCCATGTGCTAGTAAGTGTCTGGCCTATCCCAGCGAAGTAGTGACAAGCCTAGGACCAGACACTCACATAAACCTGTGCAGTTCTATATATGTACATACTACAAAACAAAAAGATAGTCAAGTAACAAAATTAATACAGAAGTATCATACTGGAGAAAGCAAAATCAGCAACATATATTAGAACAGTAAAGAAAGTCAGCGTACAATGAAAACAATTATTATCAAAAACAAGGAAATTTCAAATAGTTGCATGACATCACCCTTCGTGCTTTTACTCTCATCCTCACATCCATGGCACAACATGATCCTTCATACATGGTTCAAATAACAACGGCACGAAATGTTCCTTCGTGAATAATTAATATCACAAGGCACGGCATGATCCGTCATGCATAATCAATAACAAGGCACGACATTACCCTATCTTGCATAATCTATAATATAAGGCATGGCATGATCCTTCGTGCATAATCAATAAAACAAGGCACGGCAATACCCTTCGTACATAATCAGTAAACAAGGCACGATATCACCCTTCGTGGATTATCACTCTTCCTCACCCAAATAACAATCACAGTTAAGGGGAATAAAATGAAAACAATTAACATGAACCGTCCCGGCAAGGGACACAATAATCATCACAGTAAAGTCCCGTCAAGGGAAACAATAATCAACTTCATAACAGAGTCCCGACAAGGGAAAACAATAATCAACTTCACAATAAAGTCCCGGTAAGGGAAAACAATGATCAACTTCACAACCCAGCAAGGGTTCAAGATTATATCTTAAAAACATCCCACAATAGATATCAACAAACGACCCACGGTCATACTAGAAGCCAGTGTATGGATGCTCTTCACCACAGCCCATACACCGCACTCGATCACATAGCAAATAACCCATAAATCCTATTCCCTCAAGCTAGGATAGATCAAACACTTACCTCTAAGCCTTGAAGTCCAAATTATCCTTCAACTATAGCTTTACCTCGAATTTCAGCTTTCAACTTGCTCGAATCTAATCACAATTGGTTCAATTACATTAATAAATACAATATAAGTTGGTTTGGATGCTTAAAAATGGTTTTCTCAAAGTTTACCCAAAATTTCCCAAAACGCCCCTAGTCCCACATGGTCGGAACTCGGGGTTCGGACCAAAATCCGGTTACCCATTTCCTCACGAGTTCAATTATATGATTTGTTTCAAAATCGAACCTCAAATCGAGGTCCAATTTCCCAATTCATGAAAAACCTAGGTTCTACCCAAAAACAAGAATTTCTATCATGAAAACCTTTGATTTCTCTTGAAAAACATGTTTAATGATGTTAGGAATTGAAAGAGTTAAGTAAAAATTAACTTACAAATATTTTAGAGTGATTTTGCTCTTGGAAAATCGTGTGTGGTGTGTTGGGTTTTGAAAGAATGAGGAAAAGAGGTGTAAAATTCGTTTAAGTATCAGATTGCACAGCTGCGGTTATGGGAATTGCGAACATTTGTTCGCAATTGCGAACATTGTAGGTTTTGGGACTGTTGCCCTCGCATTTGCGAGAATTCGTTCGCATTTGCGAACTCTGGCTCAAGTCTGCTAGTCTCGCATTTACGAGAAGTTATTCGCATTTGCGAACTTGAAAGGTTTCCTGAGTTTCTCGCATTTGCGAGATTTTACTCGCATTTACGAGCCCTGCCTTATCCTGCCATCATCGCATTTACGAGGATTGGTTCGCATTTGCGAACCAAGGCTAAATCTGATTTACTTCGTAATTGCGACCATTTCTTCGCAATTGCGAAGATATCAGCTGGGGAAAAATACCAGCTGTGTTATTTTTCAAAATATGCTCTAACGGCCTATCAAATCTTTACCCGAGCCCTCGGGCTCCAAACCAATCATGCACACAACTTCAAAAATATATTACAAACTTGCTCGTGCGATCAAATCGCCAATATAATATCGTTTTCATCAAATGAAGCCTCAAGTTCATGATTATCTTCCTTTAACTTCATTAACTTTCAAATTTGGAACTCAAGGTTCAAAACACATCAAACGACATCCAAATGTCGTCAAACTTTGCAGAAAGCACTCATATAATATTTAAGACTTGTACCGGGCGTCGGAACCAAAATACGAGCCAGATACCATGGTCGTTTAATCCATTTTCATTTAATAATTTCAGCAAAAACAATTTAATAGAAAAATTCATATCTTGGGCTCTATGCCTCAGAATTCGACTCCGGACGCATGCCCGAATCCCATATTTTCCTACGAACCTTTCGGGACCGTCCGATCTCGGGTCCGGGTCCGTTTAGCAAAAACTGTTGACCAAAGTCAACTATAGTAATATTAATATCAATTTTCTTCAAATGTTTCATAGAATTCACATATTCTAGGACAAAACCTTTCCGGCTACATGCCCGGACTATGCACATAAATTGAGGCAACATAAAATGAGGTTTTCAAGGCCTCGAAAGTACGGAACAAGTGAGGAAAATAGGTGATGACCCTTTGGGTCGTCACACCGACGTACTTCTGGAGCATAGAAACATGGAACATCGTATGAACTTCGGAAAAGCTAGGTGGCAAAGCAAGCATATAATACACCTCCCCAATCTTCCCGAGTACCTCAAAAGGTCCAATGAACTTGGGCTCAGTTTCCTTTCTTTCCAAACCTCATAACGCTTTTCATAGGCGACACTTTCAGTAACACCTTCTCGCCCACTGAATAAGACACATCTCGGACCTTCCGGTCCTCATAACTCTTCTGACGCGACTGAGCTGTGCGAAGCCTCTCCTCAATCACTGTCACCCTTTCTAAGGCATACTGAACTAACTCTGTCCCCAATAATCTATTCTGACCGGGCTCAAACCAAACAACTGGAGACCTGCATCATCTCCCATATAAGGCTTCATATGACGCCATTTGAATGCTGGACTGATAGCTATTGTTATAAGCAAACTCTGTGAGAGGTAAGTAATCAGCCCAAGAACCTCCAAAATCAATAACGCAAGCACGCAACATGTCCTCTAGTATCTGAATTGTACACTCGGACTGCCCATCCGTCTGTGGGTGAAATGCTGTGCTCAACTCTACCTGTGAACCCAACTCTCGCTGAAATATCCTCCAGAACTGAGAAGTTAATTGGGTACCTCTATCTGATATAATAAAAACTGGAACCCTATGCAACCGCACAATCTCTCTGATAAAAATCTTTGCTAACTGCTCCGACGAATAAGTAGTGCACACAGGAATGAAATGCACGAACTTGGTCAATCGATCCACGATCACCCAAACTGAATCAAAATTCTTCAAGGTACGGGGGAAGACCACTCACGGAATCCATAGTAATCCTCTCCCATTTCCACTCGGGAATATCCATGTGCTGAAACACCCCACAAGGCATATGGTGTTCATACTTAACTTGCTGGCAATTAAGATATCGAGCCACATAATTCACAATATCCTTTTTCATCCTTCTCCACCAGTAATACTGTCTCAAATCTTGGTACATCTTTGCGGCACCCGGATGAATCGAATACCGCGAGCTGTGGGCATCCTCCAATATCAACTCCCAAAGCCCATCTACATTAGGCACACAAATCTGGTCCTACATCCGCAACACACCATCCTCTCTGATGGTCACATCTTTGGCATCACCGTGCTGGACCATGTCCTTTAGGACAAGCAAATGTGGATCATCATACTGGGACTCTCGAATACGCTCATACAAGGAATATTGAGATACCATGCAAGCCATCACCCGACTGGGCTTAGAAATATCCAACCTCACCATTTGATTGGTTAAAGCCTGAACATCAACTACAAGGGTCCTCTCCCCAACTGGAATGTACACCAAGCTGCCCATACTAATAGTCTTCCGGCTTAAAGCATCGGCAACTACATTGGCCTTCTCGGGATGATACACGATAGTAATATCATAGTCTTTGAGTAATTCAAGCCATCTCCGCTATCTCAAATTGAGATCTTTCTGCTTAAACAAGTGCTAAAGGTTTCGGTGGTCTATATATACGTCACAAGATACACCATATAAGTAATGCCTCCAAATCTTCAAGGCATGAACAATAGCAGCTAATTCTAAGTCGTGAACTAGGTAGTTCTTCTCATGGGGCTATAACTGGTGAGAAGCATATGCAATAACTCTACCCTCCTGCATCAATACACAACCGATCCCAACTCTCGAAAAATCGCAATACACCGTATAAGACCCTAAAGCTGATGGCAATACAAGTACCGGAGTTGTGGTCAAGGCCGACTTGAGCTTTTGGAAGCACTCCTTGCATTCATTAGACCACACAAATGGAGCATTCTTCTGTGTCAACTTCGTCAAAGGTGAAGCAATGGACGAAAAATCCTGAACAAACCTGCGGTAATAGCCTGCCAAACCGAGGAAACTCTGGATCTATGTAACGGAGGACGGTCTGGGCCAATTCTACACCGCCTCGACTTTCTGTGGGTCAACCCGAATACCATCGATGGACACTACGTGTCCCAGAAAAGTCACAGTATCAAGCCATAACTCACACTTAGAAAATTTTGCATAAAGTTTCTCCTCTCTCAACCTCTGCAGTACCACCCACAAGTGTTGTACGTGCTCCTCCTGGCTGCGCGAGTACACCAGAATATCATCAATAAATACTATCACAAAGGAATCCAAATACAGTCGAAATACACTGTTCATCAAGTGCATGAATGCGGCTGGGGCATTAGTTAGCCCAAAAGACTTCACCAAAAACTCATAGTGTCCATATCTCATTCTAAAAGTCGTCTTCATAATGTCTGGATCCCTAAATCTTCAACTGGTGATAACCCGATCAAAGTTCAATCTTACACTTTCTCCCTGAAGTTGATCAAACAAGTCCCCAATACGAGGTAATGGTTACTTATTCTTTATTGTTACCATGTTCAACTATCTGTAATCAATGCACATTCTCATTGTACCATATTTCTTCTTTACGAATAATATCGAAGCACCCCAAGGTGACACACTCGGGTGAATGAACCCCTTATCTAAGAGTTCCCGAAGCTGTTATTTCAACTCTTTTAACTCAGCTGGTGTCATGCGGTAGGGGGAATAAAAATGGGCAGAATGCCCGGCACCAAGTCAATACCGAAATCGATGTCCCTGTCTGGCGGCATGCCCGGCAGGTCTGCTGGAAATACATCCGGAAAATCCCTCATAATGGGAAATGAGTCGAGACTGGGAGTCTTAGCCTCAACATCTCTAACGAAATACAAATAAGATAAGCAACCCTTCCCAATCATTCGTTGAGCTTTTAGGAAGGAAATCACCCTGTCGAATACATAATCAGTCACGCCTCGCCACTCGATCCTCAGATTACCTGGAATAGCTAATGTAACTGTCTTGGCATGACAGTCCAGAATCGCATGGTAATGAGATAACCAATCCATGCCTAGAATCACGTTGAAATCCATCATGCCCAATAATAATAAGTCAACTCTGGCCTCCAGACCCCCAGTAGTAATAAGACAGGATTGGTATACATGATCCACAATATTGGTATCACCCACCGAAGTAGACACATGCACGGGCAAGGCAACAATACCACAGGTCATACACAAATGATGCGCAAAATATGAAGATACATAGGAATAGATAGATCCGGGATTAAATAATATAGAAGCATCCCTGTGGCAGCTAAGAAAATACATATGATGACTACATCTGATGCGCTAGCGTCCCTCATATCTGGAAGAGCGTAAAAACAAGCCTGACCTCCGCCAGCACAGTCCTCATCCTTGGGGCAGCCTCTGGCTAACTGACCACCACTCCTAGCCAGTTGAGGGGGTGCTGAAGAAACAGGAGAAGAAGATGCGGGTTGATCCTTCTGCTGAGACCGTTTATGGAGCAACTAGGGACACTCCCTCCTGATATGGCCCTACTCACCACACTCAAAACAATGGCCTAAAGCTTGAGAAAGGGACTGCTGAGAACCCCTCGCTGCAGATGAACCCTGAGCTGAAGAAGCAGGAGCAGAGCTCTGAGCTGCAGGCTGGCTCTGTTGACAACCCTGCTGACCATGATGACCCTGATGACCCTGACTACCACGGTCTGACGAAGCCCCACTAGACTCTGAACGGACTGACTGAGGAGATCTGAAGGAATGACCTCTGCTGTACTGAAACTTGTCACACCTCCTTTTTAATTACGGAGCTCTACTTGGATAAGGAGAATGTGTATTTCTACACTTTACCCGTGGGGGCTCAGAAGGAGTTTTTCGACTTTAAGGACAATCAGAACGGGATTAGTTATTTAAATTTTCAGGGTCGCCACTTGAGAATATCATGGTGTCTCAAGTCACCGGTTTAATCCTGAACCGAGGAAAGTTTGACTCTGTTACAGTCCGCGAACTAGAAATCCGGATAAGGAATTTTGTTAACCCGGGAGAAGGTGTTAGGCACTCCTGGATTTCGTGGTTCTAGCACGGTCGCTTAAGTGTTGCTTTGTTTTTATCCGATTTCAAATTATATATTTTAATTATGTGCAAGTATACCACTTTTGAATTTTACGAATTTGCAACGTTGCGAAAATACATCCTCGACCACACCGTACCAGTACGCCTGTGGCTTTGATTATATTTCAACTTCGTTGAGAGTAGGATTTGGGTCACATAAATGTGCACCCGTTCAAAGGAATGTATATTAAATTAAGCCTAATGATGTCTATTCTTGTTATATTTGGGAAAGATCGTGAAATTCTCTAAACGATCCTTCCGGGTCTAAAGTTTTATAGTTATTATTTGGGGGCCCCGTGTGTTTTTATCTTGTATCGAGGCTCGTCCCTTTTCATTTTTAGAAGGTCAAACCTATTTATGCACTATATCTTTTACTTCTGTTTTTCCCCCTAATATAATTATTTATAAACGATTTTATATCATTATCTATTTGAATCCAGGCCTATATTCATTATTGAGCCTGGAATCTGGGCCAACTCACAGTGTTGCACCAAGGTACAACTGGCTAATTAAAACTCAGCTGAAATTATTTGGATCTGTTCTCATAGGCTCAAGAGCCATTTTGACCGGATCTGGGCCTTTATTCACACTTAGGCCCAGATTATCAACATCTAAAGCAGGTTTAAGATGGATTAGCATTTTTATGAAATAACAACACTATAAACAAATATTATTCAGTATTAGCAATTAACTGTTTCTACTAACCCCAAATTACATTTGAACATTACTGGTTTCAATGTTGTCAATTAACTAAGAGCCTTGACATATAGTTTTAATCAAGTTATTGTCGTTTAACTACTAGATTAGCAGAATCTGATCTATGAATTATCTATCGATCGAGACACTAATTGCAGAGTTATTTTGTTGTTTTTATTTAATTGAAAAATAGTATTCTAAATTTTCAACTAAAGCATGCTCGAATTACCGTTGTCATTACAACCATATTCAGATCACCATATCACAAAGTTAAATGAAGTTTTATAGCTAAACCAGTTTCATGCTAAAAACATTAACATGATTTAAAATTCAACTAACTCATATTTTTTCGAATTAGTTGATTATGATTCGAAATTAACAAAATAAAATATCTAAGTACTAATATTACACGTCTAATTCTTAGAATAATTATAAATCTATAAGCAAATTAACTAGGTTTTAACCAGCTTTAGTTTTAGATTTAGGTGATCATTTTAACTAACCTACTTAATCTATTTCTTATATTATTATCTACTACTACTATAATTCGAACTGAGTTCATGCAGTCCAGTCCTTATTACAACCCAATTCCTAATGAATTACAAGTGATCTAAGTACCTATAGCTACAAAACAGAAGAACAGATATACAATTGCAAATTGAAACTGATCAATATTTCTCATTCCTTCAAAAGCATTTCAATTACATCTCCAGGAAGTAGTAGTGTACGTGATTCAAATGAGAGAAACAATGAGTTCTAAGGTTGAAGGAGAAGAGAAATCAGCAATAGCAGTAAGCAAATATCAACAACAGTAAGTTCGACTTCAGAATAGAGGACTCAGCAAGTTCAACCAAGCAAATAGGTAAAACCCAGCAAAACTCGATCAAAACAAGTAGAAAACCCAGCAAACTTAATCAACAGACGAAGAACAATGATCAGAAGTTCCAGAATACCACTTGAACTAACAGCAATTGAACAATAACAGTACTTCAGTATGTATTTTGTGTATTTCTGTATGTTAAATCTTCTTCCTCTTAAATAAGGCCTGAATGGGCCTATTTATAGAGTAGAATGAGAGGGAAATGAATTAAATATTCAGATTTCCCACCCCTACTCTTTTTGATTTATTTAAGTTAAGTCTAAGCTATTTTGATAAGAACACATTTGAACCCCTGCTAGAAGGTTCTAGGGTATTCTATATCATTCGTTCAGGCGTTAATGCCTTTATTACCCTTACTTGCTAAGGTTTATTACTTATTTACCATTTAACTATGCCTGAATCACCCTTTATTGTTCAGCCAATTACACCAAGACCATGCACAATTGTCTTTTATGCCCTTATTATTTTCAAACTATTTCTCAAATTACCATTTTCTATTCCTCTTTTACCCCTTATGTCTTATATGTATTTACCCGACCTATCCCTTGGTCTATTAAGACCTTGAGTAGTCAACAGTATTTAACCAATAACCCCTTAGACTTAAGTTTTATATTATAACCAGTTTAAACTAAGTAACCTTTTTCAGAATTAACCACTCTTATAAAGATAGCCACAAATAAACTTTTACAAGTCAGAAATCAAACTATGTTGTAATGATAGCCACATTAATCATTTGCACACATAGCCCTAATGTGACTAAGTACTCAAAAGTTTAGAAGAGACAAACAATTAAACCATATTGCAATAATAACTAGTTTCAAATAATCTTGCAAATATAACCCTAATCACGACTATACCTTTAATTAATCAGAATTCAGAGAAACAAATTGATAATGGTTGAATCCTAATAATCAAAACATTTAATCAAATAAGGATCTATCAATCAAGAACACTAAACGAATATACAACATATGATTTAACAAATGGCTACAATCAGAACAAAAGAATACTCAGACAGTTTCAAGTACAGAAAGAATTTCTAACATGCAGTAGACCTAGGCTAACAAATAATCAAATACAAAAGAATGAAGCACACTAGAGACAAGAATGGGTTCAGGGTAACTTAGCTTTTTTTATGTTTTTCCTTTTATTTCTTCATTTCTTCTTGATTCTTGGTTTTCCGGTGGTTCAGAGGCCTTGAGCCTCTTTTTGACGGTTGATCTTCTAGGCAGACTATTGGAGTCTCGATTGGTGTTAAAGAATGATGATTTAAGGGTCTTAGGGTTAGATCTGGGGTGATCTTGGGTTTGGGGTATCCGCCGGAGTAAGGTTCCAGCGGAACATTTTTTAATATTTGAGCAGAAGGGCTTATATTCGAGGGATGGGACTTAGATGGGGTGATAGAGGAGTTCAAGGTGGTTTTATAGTGTGAAGGGGGAAGACAGGTTCATTGGTTGGTGGTCGCCGGCTAGGGTTCCGACGACCTGAGTTTCAAGATCTGGGGAAGATGGGTATTTGGACAGGGCTGGTATGATAGGGTGGTAGAGGAGGAGGGGGAGGTTCAGGGGTGGAGGATTTTAGGTGGAGAAGACAAACAATGGCAGACCACCGGTAGGGTTTCGATGACCTGTGGAGAGGAGGAAGGGGATTAGGGGGCGGCTAGGGCTTGTCTCTGAGAGAGGTGTGTGTGTATAATGAGAGATATGAATGGAGGTATAGATATATATCAAAAGTGTATTATCAATTATCAGTCGTTAGATTAGATTGAGTGAATGTCCAGGATCAATTTGGCCTTTAAACGACGTCGTGTGATTTTAATAAAATCTTTTTCTTGTCCGTTAGATTAATTAATTGGATGATTGTGATTGTTTCGCCTTAACGATGTCGTTTGGTTCAAGTGTGGCCTTCTTTTAATCCGTTAGATCAATTAATTGGACGACTGTGATCATTTCAATTAATGACCTCGTTTTGTTTAGTAGGCAACAGTTCACTTTGGTCCGTCTAATTCAATTTATCAACGGTCCATATCTATTCTCCTATACGTCGTCGGTTGGTTTTTATAGTGCAGGCCGGTTAAATTCAATTGGGCCAGGTCTGTTTGGGGTGTTAACTTGGGCTAGCATTTTATGATTTGGCCCAAATACCTTGTATTTTTCGTATTTTCTGTATTTTATATTGTTTTTGTATTTTAATTTGTATTTATTTTATTTTTTCTGTATTTTATATTTGTTTTCCTTAGTATTTATTCCCAATGTATTTATCTCCTTTATTTTGTATTTTTTCTTTGATTTTCTAATTTATTAGTAATTATCTTATATTTTTGGTATTTTCTAATTAATTCAAATTTGTATTTTTTGGTTTAATTTTCTTTACTTTATTTTCAACAAATAAAAACAAATACTGATACATTTACACAATAATCAACGAATTTCAATCAAAAATCATTTTTGTTTATTTTGGGATTAATTGCTTGGGGTAAAAATTATGTGCTCACAAAACTAGCCCCTAGATGGAGCACCACTGTAACTACCTGCACCATGAGGCCTCTTAGCCTCCCTCTCATCACACTCTCGATGACGGTCTGTCTCAATCTGACGGGCCGCATCAACCACCTCCTCAAAAGTAACAATTGTAGCCCTCTCTCTAGTTATCAATATACGGATAGGATAATTGAGACCATCCACAAATCTCCCGATCCTCTCACGATCTATCGGAATCATATACATAGCATGTCGAGCTAGCTGTGTAAACCTCAACTTGTATTGAGTCACTGTCATATCTCCCTGCTTCAACCACTTGAACTGACGACGCAGCTCCTCCATGTGAGATGGGGCACATACTTCTCTAGAAAATACCGTGGAAAACTACTGCCAAGTGAGGGGCGCTGCCCAATAGGCCTACGCCTCTCGAAATCCTCCCACCAATTAAATGCTAGCCCTGTGAACTGGAAGGTAGTGAAAGCAACACCGATAGACTTCGGAATACCCGTAGTACGAAGCATATGCTAGCACTTATCCAGAAAACCCTAGGCATCCTCGCCCTCAACACCACTGAATGTGGGGGGTTGTAGTCTACCAAACCTCTCCAACCGATGTTGCTCGTCATCGGGCATAGCTAGGACTATATGAGCTAGGGTGGTGCGACTAGTGCAGCCAGCTGGACTGGCTGAGCTGGAGCTACCTCAGGTACCTGTAAGCCCTGAACTACTAGCTCTGGTGTGCGAGCAATGGGGGTCTGATTTCCTCCCCCTGCATGAGAAGAAGTTGCTGCAGTAGAAGCTGCAACCACCTGGGTTAAGCTAGTACACACTGATAGGATCTGTACTAAGGTCTCCTAAAGACCCGGTGTCTCAATAGGCACTGCCGGTGCCTGAACCTGGGCTGCTGGGATACCTGCAGGTAGAGCCTGATCCTGAACTTGATCCACTGGCGCTGGGATCTGACCTTGAGTCTGGTCAACTGGTTGGTCAGCAGGTGTTGTCACTACTGCCCTGCCTCTGCCACGACTAAGGCCTTTGGGTGCCACTGGTGGTCGTCTATCACGTCCGTTAGCACGGGTTCTCGCCATCTGTGAGAGAATAGACTACAAAAAAATTTAGTTTCACGGTAACACAAACTGCATGATATGAATCCAAGAAAGTGAAGTGTTTCCTAAAAGTTCTATAGCCTCCCGAGGATAGATACGGATGTCTACGTACCGATCCGCGAGAGCTTCCTAAACTGGCTCATGACTCATGAGGCCTAGTAACATAGGCTCTGATACCAACTTGTCACGACCCAAATCCGATCGTGATGGCGCCCAACCCTAAAGCTAGGCAAGCAAGACCAACAACTATTTTCACATTTAACAACAAGTCCTAAAAGGAAAAATTCAAGAAGAATATGAGAGTCTATAATAATATTCCAATAATATTAGTAGAATACAATACTGAGAAGTGCGAACACCGAAAATAACACTCCTAAAAGATCTGGGGTCACGAGTCTAGAGCCTCTAAGCAAAACTGAATAATAATAGGAATAGCTGAACAAAGTACTCAAGTCTGAAAGTATATAGATAATAAACTGAAATAAAGAGAGAAGTTAGGTCCTGCGAACGTCAGCAGCTACCTCAACAACTCGAATACTCTGTAAGAAACTGGACTGCTCGTCTAGACCTCCTTCATACCTGAATCTGCACACAAAGGTGCAGGGAGAAGTGAGTACTAAGTACTCGGTGAGTAAAAAGCATATAAAATAGCTGAAAGCAGGAAATCCATAGAATACCACAGAGCAAAGCTAAAACTAACAGTATGATACATACCACAAACTAATAACAACAACAAACCACAGATAACATTAGTAATTAACAATGCATGAATGCAATGCAATGCACATGACCGCTACGACGCGTAGCCCGATCCATTTAACGTATGCTGCGCTCACTGGGGTGAATACAGACTCTAGAGGGGCTCCTTTAGCCCAAGCGCAATATTCATATCATCCGCTGTGGTGTACAGCCCGGTCCATATTCAGTCCTCATACAATTCAATTTAATTATTTCCAGATTCCAATTCATTTAACAAGGAAAAATACTTTAGTTTGTTTATCTTACAAGAACATGTGACTTAGCATTTCATAATAGTGATTAAACACAGGACTAAGATCAATGGTTTTACAAATCATGCTATCACATAGATATCTATCCCTTAAGGATACTACAGGTCGGCACAAGGCCCCAAACATAGCTTATAGCCCACATATATACTCAACACATTATGCGTTTCAACCGCCAATATAGTATTATTCTGGTTCGGGATGGACCAAGTCTTAATCCCTAGTCATAAATAATCCCGCACCTGCCATGGGGTGCAAGTCACACTCTAAATAACATTACAATGTGATAAGCCGGAGTTCCAAACCCTCAGGCTATCATATACACAACCTACTAACCTCTAACCGGTCGTGGACTCGTCCACATTGCCTTTTCCCTTCGAATTTGCCACCTCGTGCGTCAAATCTAGTCAAAACCATAGTGAATACATAAATATGGGTCAAAGAAACATAACCCAATCAAAATTACTCGAAAAGCATAACAATTCACGAAGTTGGCAAAACCTGAGCCCCAATCAAAAAATTCCAAAAATTATACCAACGGATTCCTCGTCTCGCCACGAGTCCGTGCATATAAAATTTATCAAAATCGGAGTTCGAATGACCTTTTAAAACCCAAAAATTCTTTTTCATAATCTAAACCCTAGTTCTTCACAAATTCTACCCAATTTCGTGAAATTTGGTGTTGATTGATTCACGTCCAAGCAATGGTCGTAGTCAATATAATCCGGTCAATTAAGTCCAGAGTCGATCCCACAGAGAATTAACCTACCAACTACAACTTTCACAACCCAAGAACACTCCTGAAGCAAGTTCCCAAACTTTGAGTATATTTTTGTGAAGGTTTTCTAACAACTAACTTTTGCAATAATTAAAAGACTTAAAAGAAAGAATTGAATATTTGGTAAAGAATATAGAGAAAGACTAAGGTATTGATTTCTCCTATTGATGGAATCCCTTCTATTTATGCTCATACAAATTGTCAATATATTCTATCAATCATGAACACTATTTTTATCGTAATTCTCTTCCAAGCAACTACAATAATTTACTAGTGCACTCTCCCGAGCTACCCTAGCTAGCTTTAATTTGAATAGTTCACTTTAGATTGCATCCAAGACTTCGTTATTCCTAATCCCTCCTTTACTCCTAAAGTTATAAATTCCTCCAATAACCTAGGTGTGGTGTTTTTCAACAATATACTTAAATATGCACTCTTTTCCAAGTTATGCACATTAAATAGGCACAGCTAATCGGGAGCTCTACCAATTAACTACAACAAAAATGAAGTTGAACAAATAGAAATCTAGCAAACAATTTATAATCACATAAACGAGAAGTTCATCACACAATAGGCTCCACCAAAACCTTAGAAAAGGAATTAGCTACTCATGATCAAAGAAACAAGAATAATAATGGAATTCATAATCAAAGAATTAATATAAAAGAAAGAAATAAGTTGGGAGAGTTCTCTCTTACTAATAATCTTGCAAAAGTAGGTAATAATACAAGTGTTTCCTCTCTTGGGTGAAATCTAGGTTTATATAGAGGGTTTAGGTCTTAAAAATTGAGTTTGTACAAAATTAGCCTTAAAATATTCGGCAGCCTCCGCAATTCGTTCGCGGTCGTGAGTGAACCGCGAACAGAGAAGGCCTCTGAATCTCCAAAGGTTCCGCAAGCAGGTGTTTCCGTGGTTCATCCGCGGTCGCGAGTGAACCGCGGATGAACAGTGTTTCGCAATCTCTTCTTCAATTTTTCATGCCAACTTCACTTCAACTCTTTACTTGGCCTTTTTACCATCTTATGACTACAAAATAGCTCATTTAGTCTCCAATGGCTCATGTGTACCTATAACACACCAATAAACACTAATAAAAGTATTTTGTATAAACAATATCAATTCAACAATAAAGTGTGATTATTTAGGTCATAAATATAGTCAAATTCATGTATTATCAATACCCCACACTTAAACCTTTGCTTTTCCTCGAGCAACCTTAATAACACTTTAGGCCAATTTTATTAATGTCTCCCCAAAATATCTCACAGAAGCTATCTTTCATGATTAACCTAAGATATGCACAATCCTTACCTAACTGTAAACTCACATGCCAGCACATTATTTCTTACTCTAGTTATTATCACAGACTTGCAAATTTTCCATCTTCCTCTTGAGTTGCATGCCCTCACACAATTTATTGAGAGAAGTTCCCACACATAAACAATTTAGAACATGGAACTTATAGATATAGGAAAAATTCACTCACTCTCAACAAAGAACATTCATATGCATACAAGACACACCATAGGCTTGCCCCAAGTGTAATACTCCACTAATTGAGTTACTCAATCATAGATCAAGAGGTCTTTAAGGGTTGTAATGTTGGCTAAGGGACGGGTAGGATACTTTTGGATATAGTGGCTATCCTCCCTAAGCACTTTTCTTTCTTGTTCACAACTTCCCTTTTTGTTTTCTTTCTTATGTCTCCCCTAAACATTCCTTCACTTTTATTTGCTTTTAACCCCCAATTATCTTTTGTTGGTGTAACTGGCCTTTCTAATTTACATATAAACATTGATTTTTTTTATCATTGTTTTGCAACGCATTTATCATCTACCTAACCCGGTTCAATAAAAACCTTTGGAAAAGAACCGTAGTCAAATGAAAAACCAAGGGGGAGGTGATACACTACCTAGAAAAAGAAAATAAAAGAAAGGAAAATTCCTACGTGGACTACTTCCCTCAAGAGTATTTGTCCAAAATAGTCCGTCATCAGGAAGAGCCCCCTACTCATATTTTTGGATTTTTCAAATTTTTTGATTTTTTTTTGTGTTTTTATTCCGACTTAGACCCTTAAGAAACCAGTCGCCAAGTGTCCATCGTCAGTCCAAGCTAGCTAATATTATTTACAACTACAACTACTATGTACAACATATACAAGATACGTTTCCCACCCCACACTTAAAATAATGTCATGTCCTCGTGACATAATAATACAAATATAGCTCAGAAGGGCGAGAAAACGTACCTGTGACTCACTCAGAGTCGGAGACGGTGGAGGGGTCAACGTGACATGCTCGACCCAGTGCTCGGAACCATGCCATGAATCTATTTTCCGACCGAGCTTGCCTTTGTGACATCGCGTCTAAGCGCGTGTGTAGACCAACCACGGAGGTGCTTAAGTCCGCAACCTCCTCATCCATAGACCTAAGCATAGGTCTAGTAGACTCGAACCTAGACATGCCCGCTCCATAATGAGTGTGCCTAGAAGGTCCGGTTGAGTCAGTGGAATGCCTGGCCCGGGCAACTGGCACAGGGTCAACCTCAGCATCCAAGTCAATTGGGCTATTGTCTCGGCCCACTCTGATTTGGGAAGCTCTGAATAGGGCTTTTGGAGGGAGATCACCATCCGTGGCAAGGACCAGAGTCCGATGGCCGAGACACAAAGTAGTGACGAGAGATGGGTAATAGAAACCCTTGGCTTTGAGGGATCCCCTCAACACCATCTCGTCACTAATCAGGAGGGCAATGTCCATGTCCCGCTGGGTGATAAAAGCTCATGTTAGTAATACCCTATTGAAGTCACGTCAGTGGTGTTGCTTGAGGGCAAGAGCCGGTTACATATAATTGTGAACCAGCATTTAGCAGTGTGGGTGAAACAGTTAGAGTGGTATGTTTTGTTTCTTATCCAAACCGGGATACCATCAACACATAAGGCCTCAATTAAGGTGTCCTAGGTAACACCAGGCCTATCGTCGTAGTAGTCCACGTCACTAGTAAAATTTGGCAGTCTAAGAGCCTGCCTAATAGAATGTACATGAGCCCAGACGTACTTACCTCAGATGAAGACTTTTCTGGACATCCTGTAGGGAGCATTAGCATAAAACTCCCTAACCAGAATTTTGTTCATGAGGGCTGGTGCGTCGAACAGGAACTCCATTTCGCGGCGGCAGATTTCGTCATATATCTCGGGCTTTTTAGTCCGAATAGCTAGCCTATCAATTTCAATTTCCTAGAGCCAAGCTTTAGTAGCCTTGGCATGGAAGTCAGCTTTCGCCTCCTCGCATCTGAATCTAGACTCATCATAGGTCGATTGCCTCGACGAGCTAGCCGCATGCTGTGATCTTTTAGGAGCCATAATCCTACACAAAAGAGAAACAACCAAAAAATTTCCCTAATGTTCGAACATCAGTTGGCTACTCAGACTTCACCATCCGTGGACTACCACAATATTCTCTTTAGTGCTATCATCCCATAACTCCTACAATTAACCACTTATCTAACAAATTCACCAAGTCACCTCCAGCACCCCACATTTATTTCTTTTGGAAATCTAACATGACCCAATTAAACCTACACCACCTCCAGTTTTATACAACAACAAACACCTAAAAAGTTGGCAAATATCTCCCCTAAAAATTCAACATCCAAATACTACAACATACAATTGCCCTCATAAGCTAGCCAAATCACCAACTATATCACCCATCACATTGGGTCTCCAAAACAACAAAATTAACACAATTAACTATATTGGAGACCCAACAATACCAACACTACCAACAATCCCAACCATGCCAACAATACCAACAATACCACCAATACTAACAAAACCAACAATAATCATACTAGAACTATACTACACAAACAAATTAATTTCTATAAAATCTACTACTAGCAGCATGTATTGTACAATTCTATAACTAAACCAGAATAATGTAAACTAATTAATTCTACAAAACTAATGATAAAAATTAGAGAGAAAAAGAAAAAAAAAGAAGAACAAAGAAGAAAACTTACTATGAAGTGTTGGAGAAGAAGAAGATTGATGTAGAGGGGTTGTTGGGACAAAAACTGAAGAGAGATGGTAGAGAGAAGGAGGAGAGAATTTTAGAGAGAGAGGGAGTATAGAGGGGCGTGGCGGCTGGTTTGGGTGAAATAAGGGGGAGTTTGTGATGTTAGGTTAATTAAAAGAAGGAGGAAATAAAAGAGGAAATTCTTTTTTTTTATACCTGTCCACCGCGGAACTGGTCGCGGTCATTCGCGGTTCGTCCGCGGTCGCGGATGGACCGCGAACATGTGAGAATCAGAGGGGTTGTTTTTTCGCGGTTCGTCTACGACCGCGGATGAACAGCGAAAAATTTCCCTCTCTGAATTTTTTAGCTGGGCAGGCAGAAAAATATTTTTTTTTTATATAGACTAACTATAATGAGTACACTTACAACAAGTTCGTGGGTTGCCTCCCACGTAGCGCCTGATTTAACGTCGCAGCACGACTCAACTTAGCGCATTTCAAGGCTCGCTATATCTTTGAGGTTCCTCTAACCTTAGTTCCACCTTGTCCTCGATGTCATCCATGCCAACATATAGTTTCAACCACTGTCCATTTACTTTGAATGTGCGTGAACCATCAATGGTTTGAATTTTCACAGTGCCCAAATCTAATGTCTCAATCACCCGAAAAGGGCCTGACCACCTTGATTTTAATTTGCCCGGGAACAACCGTAATCTTGAGTTATATAACAGTACCTTGTCCCCGTTTTTGAAGTTACGCTCTATGATGTTCTATTAGTGAATCCGCTTCATACGTTCTTCGTAGAGTCTTGTGCTCTCAAAGGCCAGATACCAGAATTCTTCCAACTCGTGCAACCCGGTCATTCTAGATTTCCCCGCTTCATCCCAGCTTAGATTTAATTGTTTCAGTGCCCACCAAGCTTTGTGCTCTAATTCCACAGGTAGATGACAAGCTTTCCCAAACACCAATTTGAATGGTGACATGCCGATTGGTGTCTTGAATGTTGTCCTATATGCCCATAATGCATCATCGAGCTTCCTGGACCAGTCGGTCCTCGTGGCATTCACTATTTTTGTTAATACACTCTTTATGGCCCTGTTGGAGACCTCAACTTGCCCGCTGGTCTGTGGGTGATATGGAGTAGCAACTCGGTGTTTCACATTATATTTGGCTAATAATTTCTCGAATGCCCGGTTGAAAAAGTGTGTACCCCCATCACTGATGATTGCCCTTGGAGTCCCGAAACGGGTGAAAATGTTCTTCTTCAGAAATCCCACCACCACCTTAGCATCATTGGTGGGATAATGCTACAGCTTCTACCCATTTGGACACATAGTCTACTGCAACAAGTATGTACTTATTGACGTATGACCTGATAAAGGGCCCCATGAAGTCTATTCCCCAGACGTCAAACACTTTCACTTGTTGAATTGGGTTCATTAGCATCTCATGACGCCGGGAGATGTTCCCGGTGCGTTGATGTTCGTTGCAACCTTTCACCCACAAGTGTGCATCTTTAAACACCGTTGGCCAATAGAAACCGGCCTCAAGTATCTTGGCAACTGTTCGTACTCCTCTAAAGTGACCACTATATGCGGAAGCATGACACGCCTGCAAAATAGAAGATTATTTGATCTCGAAGATGCAACTCCAAATTATGTTATCGAGACATATCCTAAACAAATAGGGTTCATCCCAATAATAAAGCTGGCTTTCACGAAAAAATCTTTTCCTCTGGACCGATGATAGGTCATGAGGAACAATACCGCTGGCCACGTAATTTGCATAATCTGCATACCATGGCGCTTCAAGGAGAGTGGTGGTGAGAAGCTGCTCATCTGGAAAGGTTTCCAGAATTTCTCCACTCTGTTTGACAATTTCAGCTCCTTCAAGTCATGACAAATGATCAGCGACTTGTTTTTTGGTGCCCTTTCTATCACATATTTCAAGGTCGAACTCTTATAGAAGCAGCACCCAATGAATTAGGCATGACTTAGAGTCTTTTTTATCAATTAAGTACCTTAAAGCTGCATGGTCAGTGTATACAATTACCTTGTATCCTATGAGATAGGACTTGAATTTGTCGAACGCGAACACTACCGCCAGCATCTCCTTTTCCGTCACTGTGTAGTTCAGCTGTGCTCCACTCAATGTTCTACTAGCATAGTAGATTGGATGCATCAGCTTGTCTTTCCTTTGGCCAAGCACTTCCCCCACTGCATAATCACTTGCATCGCACATTAGCTCAAACGGTTGCTCCCAGTCGGGGGCAATGATGATGGGTGATGTGACCAACCTCTTCTTCAGCTCCTCAAACGCAATCCTGCATTCATCAGAAAAAACAAAGGGGTGATCTTTTTCAAGTAACTTATATAGAGGGTTTGAGATTTTGGAGAAGTCTTTAATGAACCTCCGGTAAAAACCAGCATGTCCAAGAAAGCTTCTAATGGCCTTGACGAATGTTGGTGGAGGCAACTTTGCAATGACATCTACTTTATCTCGGTCTACCTCAATACCTTTGCTCGAAACCCGGTGCCCCAATACTATACCTTCTTGTAACATAAAATGGCACTTCTCCCAGTTTAGCACTAAATTTGTCTCCGTGCACCATTTCAGCACTCTTGTCAGATTGATAAGGCATTCGTCGAATGAATTCCCTACCACTGAGAAATCATCCATGAACACCTCTATAATGTATTTCACCATGTCGGTGAATATAGCCATTATGCACCTTTGGAATGTGGCAGGTGCATTGCATAGTCCGAATGGAATCCTCCTAAAGGCAAAAATGCTATATGGGCATGTGAAGGAGGTCTTCTCTCGATCCTCGGGGGCCATAGTGATTTGATTGTACCCCGTGTACCCATCCAGGAAGAAAAAGTGTGACCTCCCTGCCAACCTGTCAAGCATCTAATCAATGAAGGGAAGTGGGAAGTGATCCTTATGGGTGGCTAGATTCAGCTTTGTATAGTCCATGCATATTCTCCACCTGATGACGGTTTTTGTTGAGATCAATTCGTTATTCTCTTTTTTCACCACCGTCATGCCACCTTTATTTGGAACACATTGAACTGGGCTAACCCAGCTACTATCAGAGATTGGGAAAATGATTCCCGCGTCTAGCCACTTTATTACCTCTTTCTTCACCACTTCCTTCATGTTTGGGTTCAGCCTTCTTTGATGTTCCCTGGAAAGTTTGTGCCCCTCTTCCAGGAGAATCTTATGCATGCAGTATGCGGGGATGATCCCTTTTATGTCTGCCATGGTCCACCCAATGGCAGCCTTGCATTCTTTCAGTACTTGTATAAGTTTTTGAGCCTGCACATCTAACAAACCAGATGAGATAATAACAGGTAAAGTGGAGTTAGGACCTAGAAATTCATACTTGAGATGAGATGGTAGTGGTTTAAGCTCCAGCTTTGGTGGCTCTTCTATGGATGGCTTTGCAGGAGGGGTCTCTCTTTTCTCTAAATGTAAAGGCTCAAATTCCAGCTCTCTCTCCCAGAACCCCTTGCCTTCCAGAGATAGCACCCACTCTGCTAGACTTTCACCATTTACCTCTTCTAAGTTCACTAGGCATGCCTGAAGTGGGTCTTCAATGGTCAACTCTGCATCGTCTGTCTCCACTATCACATCAACCGCATCAATAAGAAAGCAATTCGCGAACTCACTAGGGCGCCTCATGGATTTTTGCACATTGAATATGATCTCCTCATCATTCAACCTCATCTTGAGTTCCCCGGTCTCAGAATCAATCAAAGCTCTCCCGGTGGCTAGGAATGGTCTTCCTAAGATAATAGGAATTTCCTCGTCCACCTTGCAGTCAAGAATCACAAAATCGGCGGAAAACACAAACTTCCCCACCGGGATGAGCACATCATCTAATATACCAAATGGATGCTTAACCGTCCTGTCAGCAAGCTGTAATAACATGGAGGTAGGCCTGGCTCTCCCAATGCCTAGCCTCTTATAAATCACCAAGGGCGTGAGATTTATGCTTGCCCCCAAATCACACAATGCCTTTGCAAAGGCAAAGTTTCCTATAGTGCATGGAATGGTGAAGCTACCTGGGTCAGATAGCTTCTCAGCAATGGGTCTAAAAACCATTGCACTACAAGTCTGAGTAAGAGTCACGGTGGCCAAGTCTTGGAAATCAAATTTTCGCGACATCAAGTCTTTCATCATCTTAGCATACCCAGGCATTTCTTTCAAAGCTTCAATTAAAGGAATGTTTACCTAGATTTGCTTGAGCATATCAAAGAACTTTTTGTATTTCTCATCTTTCTGGTGCTTGGCCAACCTTTGGGGGAATGGTGGTGGAGGCCTCTTCTTCCCAATCACTTGGGATTTTTTTTTTCTACCACTCTCTCTTCAACCTGCTGCTCTACCTGTTCAGCTACTTTCTTTGTTCCCTGCTGCACATCTTTATTTTCAGCTACTGGCTGGACTATAACTTCTGTCAACCCGGTTGACTCATCTAGTTCAATGGGCACTGGAGTGAGTGTCTCAGCCTATGCATTGCTTCTCTCTCTTTCCTGCTCAGCATCAAGATCTCTACCACTTCTCAGATTAACTACGATCAGTTGCTCTAGGATTTGATCCTTTGGGTTTTTTTTTGTATCTACAGACAATGTCCCTTGAGGTTGATTGTTAAGTGACATAGCAATCTGGCCTATCTGCACTTCCATATTCTTGCTAGATGCGCATGTGCATCCATCCTTTAATTAGTTTTGGAATTTGACCCAATTGCATGTTGCATCATAGCTTCCAACCTAGCGAACCCATCGTCACGTCTACCGCCATGCTGTGGTGGAGGTGGATGATATCCCTGCTGCTGATTGCTGAAATTCTGAGGTCTAGTATATGGAGCCATATTGTTTGGTGGACTCATACCTGCTGCATTATACTGTAGTTAAGGAGGCCTGTACTGCTGTGGAGCCTACTGACCCCAACTCTGGTTACCATGTCGCTACCCTCCATAATTTGCTACATAGTTCATATCCTCATGCTGATGATGATGTTCTTGGTCTGCAGCCCGTGGATTAGTTATTGGTTGGCTAATGCAAGATGTGCATAAACCACCATTGGTAGTGTCTACAATGTGAACCCGCTGCTTGACCCCTGATTCTTCCACCTTCATTGTTAGGATGCACATTTGTGTCAATAGAGTTGCCATGTTCTCCTCTAGAGTGTTGGATGGATTCAGAGGTACAGAGTGTACCACTGGAGTGATATGAGCATTCCTGGTCGTCCACCTAGAGTTTTGAGCCATCTTGTCAAGCAAATTTTGGTCTTCTCTCTAATTCTTGCTCAGAAAAGCCCCACCTGCTGAAGAATCTACAATATTCTTCATACTATCTGAAAGCCCCATGTAGAACCTTTGACCCAACATCTGCTCAGGAATCCCATGGTGAGGACACATAACAAGCATACCTTTGAATCCGCCCCAAGTTTCATGTAATGTCTCCATTGGTTTCTGCTTGAAGCTCACAATCTCATCAATTTATTGAGTTGTCTTGTTAGGTGGATGAAACTTGTTGTGGAATTACTTGACCAACTCATCCCAAGTTGCAGTAGAGTTTATGAGGAGTGAGTTTAGCCATACTTGCGCGGCCCCTGTAACTGACAATGGAAATTGCAATAGTCTGATGGCTTCTAGTGTCATATTCGGTTGCCTCTGTGTCCTGTATATTGAGAGAAAGTTCTTCAGGTGTTGTTGTGGATCTTCGACCTGAGACCCAGAGAATAATCCTATGTTTTGCAACAAGTGTATCATGTTGTTAGTTATCTGGAAAGACTCAACTTGAATTGTTGGCACAACGATGGCAGTTGCCAAATTATCCGTTGTGGGCTGTGCCCAGTCAAATAGTGCACCTTCTTGCGCCTTCTGCGCCTCTTGCATGTTTAACCCAGCTTGCTGGTTTGGGTCGTTCATGTCTCCCATGTCGAAATCTAGTTTGATTGGTTGCTGAGATTGCTGAATTTGTTTTATAGACCTGTTACGTGCCCAGAAAGTTTGCTCGGGGTCTGAAAGTCCTTCAATTAGTTCTCCAGTCCTTGCAGATTTTCTAGGCATGCACCTGAGTACCCAATTCAACAACCGTCAAAAATTTCAATGTAAAGTGTAGAAAGAACCTGACTACACAAGAATCTTGTAGTTCTGTCAATGGCAATTGATAATTCCGTTAAGTCCCCGGCAACGGCGCCAAAATTGATTCACGTCCAAGTAACGGTCGTAGCCAATATAATCCGGTCAATTAAGTCCAGAGTCGATCCCACAGAGAATTAACCTACCAACTGCAACTTTCACAATCCAAGAACACTTCTGAAGCAAGTTCCCAAACTTTGAGTATATTTTTGTGAAGGTTGTCTAACAACTAACTTTTGCAAGAATTAAAAGACTTAAAAGAAAGAATTGAATATTGGGTAAAGAATATAGAGAAAGACTAAGGTATTGATTTCCCCAATTGATGGAATCCATTCTGTTTATGCTCATACAAATTGTCAATATATTCTATCAATCATGAACACTATTTTTATCGTAATTCTCTTCCGAGCAACGATAATAATTTACTAGTGCACTCTCCCGAGCTACCCTAGCTAGCTTTAATTTGAATAGTTCACTTTAGATTACACCCAAGGCTTCGTTATTCCTAATCCCACCTTTACGCCTAAAGTTATAGATTCCTCCAATAACCTAGGTGTGGTGTTGTTCAACAATATACCTAAACATACACTCTTTTCCAAGTTATGCACACTAAATAGGCACAACTAATCGGGAGCTCTACCAATTAACTATAACAAAAACGAAGTTGAACAAATAGAAATCTAGCTAACAATTTGTAATCACATAAACGAGAAGTTCATCACCCAATAGGTTTCTTCAAAACCTTAGAAAAGGAATTAGCTACTCATGATCAAAGAAATAAGAATAATAATGGAATTCATAATCAAAGAATTAATATAAAAAAAAAATAAGTTGAGAGAGTTCTCTCTTACTAATAATCTTGCAAAAGTAGGTAATAATACAAGGGTTGCCTCTCTTGGGCGAAGTCTAGATTTATATAGAGGGTTTAGGTCTTAAAAATTGAGTTTGTGCAAAATTAGCCTTAAAATTTTTGGCAGCCTCCGTGGTTCGTTCGCGGTCACGAGCTAACCGCGAACAGAGAAGGACTCTGAATCTCCAAAGGTTCCGCGAGCAGGTTTTTCCGCGGTTCATCCGCAGTTGCGAGTGAACCGCGGATGAACAGTGTTCCGGAATCTCTTCTTCAATATTTCATGCCAACTTCACTTCAACTCTTTACTTGATCTTTTTACCATCCTATGACTCCAAAATAGCTCCTTTAGTCTCCAATGGTTCATGTGTACCTATAACACACCAATAAACACTAATAAATGCGTTTTGTCATAATAAACAATATCACTTCAACAGCAAAGTGTGATTATTTAGGACATAAATATAGTAAAATTCACCTATTATCATTGATTCTAGCATAAAATCACATTTGTGAGTCAAGAAACTTACCTCCAAGAGATACCCATTGAAAACTCTCTTCAAATCACTTAAAATCCTCTCTTGGCGGAGTGAAAATGGTGGAATTGTATTTTAGGTCGCGTCTGATTTTTACTTAACTGTTTTGTCACTGACGATTTCTTCTATGCGATCGCAATACCTCTCCTGCAATCGCATAGAGTAAATTTTTCCATGCCCATTTTTCCTTCTCTACGATCGCAGTTCACTGTATGCGATCGCACTGTTCAATATTCTAAGCCTATGCGATCGCAGGCCCCTTCACGCGATCGCATAGAGCAATTTTCTGCGCTCCTCAAAATCCCTTCTATGCGATCGTATTACACCTATTGCGATCACACTGTTCTATTTCTTCAACCTATGCGATCGCAAGCTCCTCTACGCTATCGCATAGAATAATTTTTCATCCCCTTCAGGTCCTTCTATGCGATCGCAGACCTCTCTATGCGATTGCATAGAACAAAAATTTGTCTGCAATTTTCTGGTGCAGTATTTAAGTTCATAACTTCCCGTTGGGCATCTGAAATCACCACGAGACCCTCAAGGCCTCAACCAATTGCACAGATATGTCACATTACTTCATTCAAACTTGCTCGCAACATAAAAACACCATCATAAACATCAAAATCATCGAATTCTCATGGATTCAAGCCTAAGTTTCACTAAAACTTTCGAAACTTGCATTTGCTCTAAAACCCGACTTAAACACCTCCGAATGATCTAAAATTTTGCACGCATATCCAAAATCATCTAACAGAGCTACTGCAACTCTCAGAATTCCATTCTGATCCCCGGATCAAAATCTCACCTACCATCCAGAATTCGCCAAAATTCAACCTTAGCCAATTCAAGCCTAAATCTACACCGGACCTCCGAATTCAATTCTGATTTCTCTCCTAAGTCATAAATCATCCCCTCAAACTAGTCGAATCATCAGAAATCCATTGCAAGCTTTCTAACTCGTCGGCCAACATTCGGTTGACTTTTCCAAACTAACCTTCCCATAAAGAGCTTTATTGCTTCATTTCTAACTGAATTCTATCTGATTTACTTCAAACTCTCCAAACACATATAAATGAACATATGAAAGTATAAAATGGAGAAAATGGTGCGATAAATCCCATAACGACGGGTCGTGTCGTTACAATCTCATCATTTGTAAGGACACGAAATATCATCCACATCATATTGAAATATAAATTTCTTTACTGCTTATTCTTATTCAAAGAAAGCCTATTATTCTTTTGGTCTTTTGATTATTAGTAACCCGATTTCTTATCTTAAATTCTATTTTTGACCAAATTATTCTTACCTTCAATCGAGTTCGGTCGATGTCCTCTTCAATCTCTACCAAAAAGCTCATAAGGTGGTCAACAATTGAGGAAACAAGAATAGGCTCGCGGATGAAATAATCAAATAAAACTTTTTCTGCCCAGGTGCTTTACACTATGCGAACGCGGTTCAAGACCCACGTGTTCGCAATGGCCAAATAATGTTGACCAAAATTCTATTATATATGAACCCGTCTTCTAGTACGTGAACGTGATGACTTAAATCCTCTCACCTATGTGGACGCGGCCCTAAGTTACGCGGACGCGAATGCCATTTTTCAAGATTCTCGAATTTACTCTACGCGTTCGTGACACGTGCCACGCGAACACGATGAACAACACTTCTGCAATAGCACAGCTAAAAACCTACAATACTATAAGTCCATAAACGGTCCGATTGACCACCCGAAATCACCCGAGGCCCCCGGGACCTCAATCAAAGGCACCAACATATCCCAAAGCATCATACGAACTTGTTCTAATCTTCAAAACACATCAAACAATGCTAAAACCATTCAATCACATCGGATTCAAGCCTAAGTTACTTCAAATCTTTCAAAACATGCATTCGATCAAACATTCAATCAAACGACATCCGAATGACCTGAAATTTTGCACACACATCACAATTCACATATCGATGCTACATCAATTCTCGGAATTCCATTCTGACCCTCGGATCAAAATCTCACCTATCAACCGGAATCTACCAAAATACTAACTCCGCAAATTCAAGCTTAATTCTACACCGGACCTCCAAACGCACTCTAATTCACAAATTATCTCCCGAAGCTAACTGGATCACCGGAAACCACATCCGAGCCCTCTAACTCATAAGTCAACGTCTAGTTGACTTTTCTAACTTAAGCCTTCTTAAAAGAGACTAAATATCTCATTTCTTATCAAAACCAAACCAAATATAAAATTTGTTTGATAAAATAAATTATATTTATAAATATAATGTCATAATATTATTTAAATATTTGACAAACTAATCTACCAATTCTAGCTAAAAAATGAACAACATGCAATGTGAGTCAATACTACAAAACAAGTAAATTGGAACCATGAATATAACACAATTTTAAAAATTCCAAAAAATAAAATAGTTTAACTTATATTAAATTATAACATAATAATAGTAGGTTCCACGGCAACTTAAGATAGAAACATGATAAGTTTATAACCACATATAATATGTCAAGCTTATTAACAACTTATTATTTCTAATATTAGGAGGTGTACAAAAAATAGAATAATAAAATAAATAAAAAATAAAATAGTAGCAATTACATGGGATCACAAGAAGTAAAGATAGAGAAATAAAGATAAATAATGTACAAAGAAAATATATTTTAAAATTTTAAAATAAATTAAAAAGTAAAAGTATAATAAAAGATTATAATAATAAAAATAAAAAGTTATAAAGAAAATAAATAAAAATAAAAAGGAAAGAAATGTAACGACCCGGCCCGTCGTTACGGGAATTATCACCCCGTTACCTTGCACTTGCATATATTATGTTTTTAAAACAGTATTAGAGTATATCGAGTGAGTTAGGAGTGATTTGGATTGAAAATGAAACAAATAGCATGTTTGAAGAAAGCTTGAATATGAAAAGTCAACCAAGAGTTGACTATTGAGTTAGAGTGCTCGGAATCGGATTCTGATGATTCGGTTAGTTCCGGGAGGTGATTTGTGACTTAGGGGAGCGATCGGAATTGAATTTGGAGGCCGGTGTAGAAATAGGCTTGAATTGGCTAAGGTTGAATTTTGGCGAAATCCGAACGGTAGGTGAGATTTTGATCCGGGGGTCGGAATGGGATTCCGACAGTGGCAGTAGCTTCGTTAGGTGATTTTGGATATGCCTGCAAATTTTCAGGTCATTCGGACATCGTTTGATCGGGTTTTGGATTGAATGTTAGTTTTGAAAGTTTTGAATAAACATAAGCTTGAATCCGTGTGTAATTGATGATTTTGATGTTTAGGATGGTGTTTTTATGATTGGAACAAGTCCGTATCGTGTTTTGGAGCATGTTGGTGGTTTTCGTTGGGGTCCCGGGGGCCTCGGGGTGAATCCGGACCATCATCCGGCACTTTGGAACAAGGAATGGTCTGCTGTAAATTGCAGACCACTGGGCACCAGTTAGGCCTTCGCGTTCGCGAGGGCTAGGCCCGCGTTCGCGTAGGCTGGGGCCAGTTGGCCATCGCGTTCGCGAGGTGACATGCCGCGTTCGCGAAGGAGAAGGTTGGAACGCATCGCGTTCGCGTGGGTGAAGGACGCGGACGCGTACGAGGAAAAGTCGAAGCATCGCGTTCGCGTGGTCTGGGACGCGAACGCGTAGAGGAAAAATCCGGGCTAGGAAGATTGGTCTTCGCGAACGCGTGTCTGTACGTCGCGTTCGCGATGAAGGAACGGAGCAAGGCATCGCGTTCGCGTGGAGACCATCGCGAACGCGTAGGGTAAAATCGTCTGGCAGTGAATTAAAATCACAGAACAGAGGGCTCTCGGGTTCATTAACCCAAAACTCCATTTTTGAGTTCCAAGAGTAGAAATTGACGGGAGATTGCTGGAAAATCATCGGGGTTTCGTCGGAGGTAAGTTTTGTGGCTTAATTACATCATTTTAACATGAAATCCTTGGTTAATTCCCTGTAAATGGAAGATTAATTGTGGGTTTGAGCCCTAAGCCTAAATTGAAGAAAAACAAGGATTTGAGTAGGCAAATGGAGTCCGATTTTGGTAAAATTGATATGCTTAGACTCGTATCGAGACGAGGGTTCCAGAAATGTGAATTTCGTAAATTTTCGGAATGTGGGCCCGGGGCTCGGGTTTTGACAACTTTGGGAATTTTGATGTAAATTGAGTTGTATTGATTGGGTGTCGTCCCATTGGCCTAATTTGTTGTATTTCTACTGTATTTGATCAGATTCTACGCGTGCGGAGCTTGATTCTCGTGGCAAGGGCATTGCGGAATAGTCGTCGTGCTGTATTGAGGTGAGTAATATATGTGGGTGATGACCAGCGGGTTCGAAACCCCGGTATACCACTTTGTGACGCTCTATAGCGGCGAGACACGCACACTCTTGAGAGTGCGGGGTCGATCATGAATTGGAGACTAAATATTAGTCCAACCTGTTGATACTGTATTATTGGCTATTCTAGAGCCGTCGAACCTCCTTCTCGGAGGGTTGCATATATATATTGTGATAATGGCTACTCTTGAGCCGAGGAACCCCTTTCTTGGGGCGGTTGATTATACATGTGGGCCGTGAGCCAGTTATTGGATCCCGCGAGGATCGTTATCATTGTCTTATCATATAGACATGCTAGTTTACTACTAGTCCGCAGATATTTTTGTTATTATGCTAATTCCAATCTCTGGAACTTGATATTACTGTTTTCCAACTGAAAAATGATAAAAGAGTTTTCAAAAACTACTTTTGAGCCTGCGAGGCTGTATCTGCATATTAGCTGACTAGTAGTGGATCGGGCTGCACGCGCAGCAAGATATATGTTGGATCGGACTGCACGCCGCAGTGATATCTCTATGAGATGTGCTTGGGCTGTAGGAGCCCCTCCGGAGTCTGAACCCCCACAGTGAGCACGGGTACCCAAAATTTGGAGTCGGGCTACACGCCGTAGCGGTCATATCATGCATTGCATTGCATTTAGCTACATCTGCTAGTTGTTATGCTATTTATTGGTAATTGTTGGAACAGGTACAGTGAAGATTGATTCTATGACAGGGTAGCTGATTATAGCTTTACGTAGTGCTTTATTGCGGATTTCATATCTGTGCTGTCTTACCCTTGTTTATTACCACTGAGTCTGGCAGTACTCATTTTACTCCCTGCACCTTGTGTGCAGATCCAGGTACCTCTCAGCAGTGATCCAGTGGCTGTGCGAGGCGACGTTTGTGGATATTCGAGGTAGCTGCAGAGTCCGCAGGACCCGATATTCCTTCCTACTGTCTTTTGATTTTGTATTGACATTTCTTTCCGCACTTGGTATTCTTGTAAACCTTTTTGTACTCATGTTCGGTAGAGGCTCATGACTCTTGACCCTTGGTCTATGGGAGTTGATGTATTATGGGACTTGGTTCCCTGTTTTCGTTAATTGCATCGCTATTACTTCGTGATTTAATTTGCCTAAATGGGTTAAGGAGAGCTTCTAGCTCCGTTATTGTTATTAATTGGTCAGGCTGGCTTAGCAATGTGCTGGGCGCCATCACGACCGGATTTGGGGTCGTGACAAGTTGGTATCAAAGCCTAGGTTTACTAGGCCTCGTGAGTCTTGAGCCGGTTAGTAGAGTCTTGTGGATCGGTACGGGGACGCCTGTACTTATCCTCGGGAGGCTGCGAACCTTTAGGAAACACTTCACTTTTCTTGAACTCCGTCGTGCGATCTTGTTGTTCCGAGAACTGAACTTCCATATTCTATTCTCTCGCAGATGGCGAGAACGCGAGCATCGGGACGAGGTGGACGACCTCCATTGCCACCTGTTAGAGGCCGCGGGCGCGGTCGTGCTAGAGTTAGAGGTAGAGGTTTTAGAGGTGGAGGTCGAGACCGACCCGCCTCGTTGTACCGGTTCGGAGCGGCCCCCGGTGGTTGAAGCTCCAGCAGTCCCGGTTCGGGGCCGGACTATATCTATTGCTATTCCCGGTCTTCGGGAAACTCTTGCCCGGATATTATCGGTGTGTTCGGTTTGGCTCGGGTAGTTTCGGCTACCGCTGCGCAGCGACATCTCGGTCGGGGGGTGGTCAGCAGACCCTGCAGCTCGCACACCCGAGCCGGTTGTTCGGGGACTTCGGACGCCAGAGGCGGTCCCCGCTCGGGTGGTTGCACCTGTTATTCCTCCAGCTGCACCGGCTCCGGCTCCAGAGCATATGGTTCGAGGTTATGCTCGAGGACGAGCGAGCGTCGTCTCGAGAGATTTGGTAGACTTCGGCCACCCCGTTTCGGTGGCGTTGAGGGCGAGGATGCCCGGGGTTTCTTGGATAAATGTCAGAAGATGCTGCGTACGGCTGGTATTCTCGAGTCCAGCGGAGTTTCATTTACTACATTTCAGTTCACCGGTCCCGCATTTGATTGGTGGGAGGAGTTTGAGAGGCGTAGGCCTGCAAGAGCAGCACCTCTCACATGGCAGCAGTTCTCTACTCTCTTTCCTAGAGAAATATGTACCACAGTCTCGTCGCGAGGAGCTACGTTGCTAGTTCGAGTGGTTGGTTCAGGGCGACATGTCTGTGACCCAGTATGAGCTCGGATTCACACGGTTGGCTAGGCATGCCACATGGATGATCCCTAATGATAGGGAGAGGATCAGGAGGTTCATTGATGGCCTCAATTACTCTATCCGCATTCTTATGACCAGAGAGAGAGTTTTGTCATCATCGTTTGAGCAGGTTGTTGATATGGCACGCTCCATTGAGGCGGATCGTCGCCGAGAGAGAGAGGAGCGGGAGGCCAAGAGGCCTCGTGGTTCTGGCAGTTTCAGTGGTGCTCCATCTAGAGGGCATTCCCAGCAGAGCAGAGGTCGCTCGTCTAGACCTCCTCATTCAGGCCGCCCAGAGCAGAGCGGAGGTTCTTATGGTCGTGGTCGACAGGGGTTTCAGCAGGGTAAGTCATCGCTTAGTGCCCTCCCAGCCTAGAGTGCAACACCTACTTCTCCAGCACCAGGTGCATGTTATAAGTGTGGTAAGTTTGGCCACATGAGGAGACATTGCCCTCGACTACGTAGGGCAGGACTCAGCAGAGGGATCAGCCCTCCTCTTCAGCACCATCTCAGTCTAGTAGAGGTGGAGGTCAGTTTTCTCGTGGTCGCCCAGGGGCGAGGAGAGATCTGGTGGAGGCCAGGCACGGTTCTATGCACTTCCCGACAGGCGTGATGCAGTTGCCTCCGATGCTGTGATTACAGGTATCATTTCTGTCTGTCACAGAGATGCCTCTGTTCTATTTGATCCGGGGTCCACATATTCTTACGTGTCCTCTTATTTTGCACATCATTTGGGTGCGACTCGTGGTATTCTTGATTTACCTGTTCATGTATCCACCCTAGTGGGTGATACGATTGTTGTGGATCATGTCTATAGATCCTGTGTTATATCTATTGGGGGTCTGGAGACCCAGGCGGATTTGCTATTGTTGGGCATGGTGGACTTTGATGTTATATTGGGTATGGACTGGTTGTCTCCGTACCATGCTATATTGGACTGTCATGCTAAGACAGTTACGTTGGCCATTCCTGGTATTTCTCAGATTGAGTGGCGGGGTTCGACTGATTTCGTCCCTAGCCGTGTTATTTCGTTCTTAAAGGCTCAGAAAATGGTTGAAAAAGGGTGTTTAACGTACTTAGCTTTTGTGAGAGATGTGGGAGCTGAGTCTCCTAGCATTGATTCTGTACCGGTTGTGAGGGATTTTCCAGATGTGTTTCCCTCAGACCTGCCGGGCATGCCGCCGGACAGGGATATTGATTTTGGCATTGACTTGGTGCCGGGCACTCAGCCCATTTCTATTCCTCCGTATCGGATGGCACCAGCCGAGTTGAAGGAATTGAAGGAGCAGCTCCAGGAACTCCTAGATAAGGGGTTTATTCGGCCGAGTGTGTCGCCGTGGGGTGCACCAGTCCTGTTTGTTAAGAAGAAGGACGGATCTATGAGGATGTGTATTGAATACAGGCAGTTGAACAAAGTTACAGTGAAGAATAAGTATCCTCTACCTCGTATTGATGATTTATTTGATCAGCTCTAGGGAGCTACGGTTTTCTCGAAGATTGATCTTCGTTCGGGCTACCATCAGCTGAAGATTAGAGAGTCCGACATTATGAAGACTGCATTCAGGACCAGATATGGTCACTATGAGTTCCTGGTGATGTCTTTTGGGATGACCAACGCCCCAGCAGCATTTATGCATCTGATGAACAGTGTATTCAGGCCGTATCTTGATTCATTTGTGATCGTATTCATTGATGACATACTTGTCTACTCTCGTAGCCGGGAGGAGCATGCTCGGCACTTGAGTATAGTATTGCAGAGATTGAGAGAGGAGAAGCTGTATGCCAAGTTCTCCAAATGTGAGTTCTGGCTTGAGTCCGTGGCATTCTTAGGGCACGTGGTGTCCTGTGATGGTATTCGGGTAGATCCGAGGAAGGTCGAGGCAGTGCAGAGTTGGCCCAGACCGACCTCAGTTACTGAGATCCGTAGCTTTCTGGGATTGGCAGGGTATTATCGCCGATTCGTTCAGGGATTCTCTTCTATTGCTTCACCCTTGACTAGATTGACTCGGAAGGGTGTTCCTTTCTTATGGTCCGAGGAGTGCGAGGAGAGCTTTCAGAAGCTCAAGACAGCACTGACCACAGCACCAGTCTTGATTCTACCGACAGCTTCAGGTTCTTATACTGTATATTGTGATGCCTCGGGAGTGGGCATTGGTTGTGTGTTGATGCAGGAGGGTAGGGTCATTGCTTATGCTTCTCGTCAGTTGAAGCCCCACGAGAAAAACTACCCTGTTCACGATTTGGAATTAGCTGCTATTGTTCATGCCTTGAAGATTTGGAGGCATTATCTATATGGTGTATCTTGTGATGTATATACAGATCACCGTAGCCTTCAGCATTTGTTTAAGCAGAAAGATTTAAATTTGAGGCAGCGGAGATGGCTTGAATTGCTTAAAGACTATGATATTACTATCTTATATCATCCCGGAAAAGCCAATGTAGTGGCTGATGCATTGAGCCGGAAGGCTATTAGTATGGGCAGTTTGGCGTATATTCCAGTTGGGGAGAGACCCTAGCAGTTGATGTTCAGGCGTTAGCTAATCAGATGGTAAGGCTGGATATTTCTGAGCCCAGTCGGGTGATGGCTTATGTAGTAGCTCGTTCTTCTTTATATGATCGTATTCGAGAGCGCCGGTATGATGATCCACACTTACTTGTCCCTAAGGACAGAGTTCAAGCATGATGATGCTAGGGATGTCACTATTGATAGTGATGGTGTGTTGCGGATGCAAGGCCGGATATGCGTGCCCAATGTTGACGGCCTTCGTGAATTGATATTGGAGGAAGCCCATAGCTCGCGGTATTCTATTCATCCAGGAGCCGCGAAGATGTACCAGGATTTGAAGCAGCATTACTGGTGGAGAAAGATGAAGAAAGATATTGTGAGCCATGTGGCTCGGTGTCTAAACTGTCAGCAGGTCAAGTATGAGCATCAGAGACCTGGTGGTGTATTCCAGCGTATTGATATTTCGGAGTGGAAGTGGGAAAGAATAACTATGGACTTTGTTAGTGGACTCCCTCGGACAGCGAGGAAGTTTGATTCAGTTTGGGTGATTGTGGATAGGTTGACTAAGTCGGCTCACTTCATCCCAGTGTGTACTACCTATACCTCGGAGCGGTTGGCAGAGATATTCATCCGTGAGATAGTGAGATTAGATGGAGTTCCTATTTCCATTATATCAGACAGAGGTACCCAGTTCACATCTCAGTTCTGGAGGACATTTCAGCGAGAGTTGGGATCACAGGTAGAGTTGAGCACAGCATTTCATCCACAGACGGATGGGCAGTCTGAGCGTACTATTCGGATATTGGAGGACATGTTGCGTGCTTGTGTCATTGATTTTGGTGGTTCATGGGCTGATTATTTGCCTTTGGCGGAGTTTGCTTACAATAATAGCTATCAGTCCAGCATTCAGATGGCGCCGTATGAAGCTTTATATGGGAGGCGGTGTAGGTCTCTAGTTGGTTGGTTCGAGCCCGGCGAGGCTAGGTTGTTAGGGACAGAGTTAGTCCAAGATGCTTTAGATAAGGTGAAGGTGATTCAGGAGAGACTTCGCACAGCTCAGTCGCGTCAGAAGAGTTATGCAGACCGAAAGGTCCGAGATGTGTCTTATTCAGTAGGTGAGAAGGTGTTGTTGAAAGTTTCGCCTATGAAGGGTGTTATGAGATTTGGAAAGAAAGGAAAATTGAGCCCAAGGTTCATTGGACCTTTTGAGGTACTTAGGAAAGTTGGGGAGGTGGCTTATATGCTTGCTTTGCCACCCCGTTTGTCGGGAGTTCACCCGGTGTTCCATGTATCTATGCTCCGGAAGTATGTCGGAGACCCGTCTCATGTGTTGGACTTCGGCACGATACAGCTAGATGAGGATTTGACTTATGATGTGGAACCAGTAGCCATTTTGGGTCGACAGGTTCGTAAGCTGAGATCTAAGGATATAGCTTCAGTGAAAGTGCAGTAGAGAGGTCGTCCTGTGGAGGAAGCAACTTGGGAGACCGAGCAGGAAATGCGGAGCAGATATCCACACTTATTTGATGCTCCAGGTATGTTTTTAACCCGCTCGCGGACGAGCGTTTGTTTAAGTTGGGGAGAATGTAACGACCCGGCCCGTCGTTATGGGAATTACCACCCCGTTACCTTGCACTTGCATATATTATGTTTTTAAAACAGTATTAGAGTATATCGAGTGAGTTAGGAGTGATTTGGATTGAAAATGAAACAAATAGCATGTTTGAAGAAAGCTTGAATATGAAAAGTCAACCAAGAGTTGACTATTGAGTTAGAGTGCTCGGAATCGGATTCTGATGATTCGGTTAGTTTCGGGAGGTGATTTGTGACTTAGGGGAGCGATCGGAATTGAATTTGGAGGCCCGGTGTAGAAATAGGCTTGAATTGGCTAAGGTTGAATTTTGGCGAAATCCGAACGGTAGGTGAGATTTTGATCCGGGGGTCGGAATGGAATTCCGACAGTTGCAATAGCTTCGTTAGGTGATTTTGGATATGCCTGCAAATTTTCAGGTCATTCGGACATCGTTTGATCGGGTTTTGGATTGAATGTTAGTTTTGAAAGTTTTGAATAAACATAAGCTTGAATCCGTGTGTAATTGATGATTTTGATGTTTAGGATGGTGTTTTTATGATTGGAACAAGTCCGTATCGTGTTTTGGAGCATGTTGGTGGTTTTCGTTGGGGTCCCGGGGGCCTCGGGGTGAATCCGGACCATCATCCGGCACTTTGGAACAAGGAATGGTCTGTTGTAAATTGCAGATCACTGGGCACCAGTTAAGCCTTCGCGTTCGCGAGGGCTAGGCCCGCGTTCGCGTAGGCTGGGGCCAGTTGGCCATCGCGTTCGCGAGGTGACATGCCGCGTTCGCGAAGGAGAAGGTTGGAACGCATCGCGTTCGCGTGGGTGAAGGACGCGGACGCGTACGAGGAAAAGTCGAAGCATCGCGTTCGCGTGGTCTGGGACGCGAACGCGTAGAGGAAAAAATCCGGGCTAGGAAGATTTGGTCTTCGCGAACGCGTGACTGAACGTCGCGTTCGCGATGAAGGAACGGAGCAAGGCATCGCGTTCGCGTGGAGACCATCGCGAACGCGTAGGGTAAATTCGGCTGGCAGTGAATTAAAATCACAGAACAGAGGGCTCTCGGGTTCATTAACCCAAAACTCCATTTTTGAGTTCCAAGAGGAGAAATTGACGGGAGATTGCTGGGAAATCATCGGGGTTTCGTCGGAGGTAAGTTTTGTGGCTTAATTACATCATTTTAACATGAAATCCTTGGTTAATTCCCTGTAAATGGAAGATTAATTGTGGGTTTGAGCCCTAAGCCTAAATTGAAGAAAAACAAGGATTTGAGTAGGCAAATGGAGTCCGATTTTGGTAAAATTGATATGCTTAGACTCGTACTGAGACGAGGGTTCCAGAAATGTGAATTTCGTAAATTTTCGGAATGTGGGCCCGGGGCTCGGGTTTTGACAACTTTGGGAATTTTGATGTAAATTGAGTTGTATTGATTGGGTGTCGTCCCATTGGCCTAATTTGTTGTATTTCTACTGTATTTGATCGGATTCTACGCGTGCGGAGCTTGATTCTCGTGGCAAGGGCATTGCGGAGTAGTCGCCGCGCCGTATTGAGGTGAGTAATAGATGTGGGTGATGACCAGCGGGTTCGAAACCCCGGTATACCACTTTGTGACGCTGTATAGCGGCGAGACACGCACACTCTCGAGAGTGCGGGGTCGATCATGAATTGGAGACTATATATTAGTCCAACCTGTTGATACTGTATTATTGGCTATTCTAGAGCCGTCGAACCTCCTTCTCGGAGGGTTGCATATATATATTGTGATAATGGCTACTCTTGAGCCGAGGAACCCCTTTCTTGGGGCGGTTGATTATACATGTGGGCCGTGAGCCAGGTTATTGGATCCCGCGAGGATCGTTATCATTGTCTTATCACATAGACATGCTAGTTTACTACTAGTCCGCAGCTATTTTTGTTATTATGCTAATTCCAATCTCTGGAACTTGATATTACTATTTTCCAACTGAAAAATGATAAAAGAGTTTTCAAAAACTACTTTTGAGCTTGCGAGGCTGTATCTGCATATTAGCCGACTAGTAGTGGATCGGGCTGCGCGCCGCAGCGAGATATATGTTGGATCGGACTGCACGCCGCAGTGATATCTCTATGAGATGTGCTTGGGCTGTAGGAGCCCCTCCGGAGTCTGAACCCCCACAGTGAGCACGGGTACCCAAAATTGGAGTCGGGCTACACGCCGTAGCGGTCATATCATGCATTGCATTGCATTTAGCTACATCCGCTAGCTGTTATGCTATTTATTGGTAATTGTTGGAACAGGTACAGTGAAGATTGATTCTATGACAGGGTAGCTGATTATAGCTTTGCATAGTGCTTTATTGCGGATTTCTTATCTGCGCTGTCTTACCCTTGTTTATTACCACTGAGTCTGGCGGTACTCATTTTACTCCCTGCACCTTGTGTGCAGATCCAGGTACCTCTCAGCAGTGATCCAGTAGCTGTGCGAGGCGACGTTTGTGGATATTCGAGGTAGCTGCAGAGTCCGCAGGACCCGATATTCCTTCCTATTGTCTTTTGATTTTGTATTGACATTTCTTTCCGCACTTGGTATTCTTGTAAACCTTTTATACTCATGTTCAGTAGAGGCTCATGACTCTTGACCCTTGGTCTATGGGAGTTGATGTATTATGGGACTTGGTTCCCTGTTTTCGTTAATTGCATCGCTATTACTTCGTGATTTAATTTGCCTAAATGGGTTAAGGAGAGCTTCTAGCTCCGTTATTGTTATTAATTGGTCAGGCTGGCTTAGCAATGTGCTGGGCGCCATCACGACCGGATTTGGGGTCGTGACAAGAAACTAAAAAGCAACCTTCTAATTGCAAGGTGTAATTACCACCAAATTTTACATCTCCTTGAGAATTGAAGAGTGTAATTACATATCTCCAACTACTCCCAATTTCATATTAATCAAGTAATTACTTGACCAAACAAATATATCAAACTATATAACTATACGCAAATCAAATTCCAACGTGGCTCTCCAAAAGACTCTAAAAATTGCTGAAAAGCTACAACATCCATCAGTAAGAAACTAAGCTGGGCATCGTTCCAGCCATTGCATTTCCCAGAGATATATCCAGCTTCTAAACAATCGCATAGGCTGTTCAGAATCAGAATTCAAAGTGTAAGCAAATCAACAATATCTTCATGAACGTACTGGACCTATCTTTAAAGTAACCTTGCTGCAACAGTTTGTTTAAAGCATATTATTTAAACTCGTAACATCTTCAGTTTTTTAATTCTTTTGTCCTTTTCTGCTACCAGCTGGCTTGCGGACATAGCTGATTTGCCTTTCCCGGTGATCTTCTTTCGTGAATAGGCAGATCAGTAGGAATATTGACACCATCGCTATTATCAGTAAGTTTGGGGAATAATAATGGCTTTTGGGTTTAGAAAATATCGATTGAGTTTAATGGGTAAGGTGTGACGAGTCGGATAGAATGGATGGGTTGGACATAATTTAGGCGGGTTTTAAATCAGCAACAATTTAATGCCACATCAACAACAACAACAACAACCCAGTATAATCCCACTTAGTGGGGTCTGGGGAGGGTAGTGTGTACGCAGACCTTACCCCTACCCTAAGGTAGAGAGGCTGTTTCCAAATAGACCCCCGGCATCCTTCCCTCCAAGAACTACCCACCTTGCTCTTGGGAAGACTCGAACTCACAACCTCTCGGTTGGAAGTGGGGGTTGCTTACCATCAGAGCAACCCCTCTTGTCTAATTTAATGCCACATCATTTAGAGTAATATTATTTACTAAACTAATCTGGGTTGTTAACAATAGGGACAGTTGTGAACCCAAACAGTAACATGAAGGTCATTAGATCTGTAGGTGAATTGGGGGTAATTTTAGGCCCAATATAATAGGTGAATTGGGGTGATTTTAGTCCAAATATGATAGGAGCAATTCAAGCTGTTTTTCGTTTCCAATATTCAGTCAAATTAAGGAATTGATGTGTAACCTCTCACCATAAATAATTACTGAGACGTAAAGTGTATCTCTTTTTAGTTTTACCCCTCAAATCAAACAAGAAAAAGTTTTTTTTTTTTTTTGTCGAAATGGTTTCCTGACCACTTAAACTTGCATCGGTTAGTAAATCCGATATATGGGCTTCTAAGTTTTTCATTTGAACACAATTACTTGAAAAAATGACTACTAATAAGCATTGTGATGGTGCATGTTGTTCAATTGGTGCTGACATGGATTTAATTTAATATTTTATATAGCCACATCATCCATTCATTCACATTTTGTTGACCATATATCTTCAAGGTCCCAATTTGTGGGCCATGTCCTCTTCCAAAATTAATTTATAAAATTTCTATTTTTTCTTCTCTTTCACTTATTTTATTCTTCATCCGCCTCCTGCATCTCATCTTCCTCAATGTCACTGTCTATCTACATAACGCCAGAACCATCGGCTCCCATCACTACATAATCCTCTCAGCACAACATCATCTTCCTCTTCATTGTCAAGCTAACTCTCTTCATCTTCTTCTTCATCTTCATTCTCCTCAAACCCAACTGTTACACCAACATCATAATCAAGAGCTTCATCGCCTGATGAATTATTATATGCAGCGGAAGCAATCCCAGTATCAAAATCACATGTAATCTAGACAACTAGCATAAACGAGATTTCACGGGTTACCTCTTGAAGCGTGAACATATCTCTTCTACCACGTGAGCCTTCAGTTTCATAACTTCTTAATGGAATCTCCATCAACCGCACAATCGTGATCCTCGAACGTTCCACGGTCTTCTATTGTGTTACCCAAATAATACTGAAAATAGCAATTTCGTGTGGGTGAAATTTCTAAGAAAACTTGGCTGAAAATTTCAGTTACCATGTGCTTTACCCTCTAGGTGGAAAACCTTATGTATTTATAGCACAAGTTTTAAGGGTTAAGACCCTTTTCCATAACCTGTTGAGTTTTCTTTTCCACCAGAAAAATAATGTCACGACCCCAAATCCGGTCGTGATGGCGCCCAGCACATTGCCAAGCCAGCCTGACCAATCCATATCAACCACGGAGCTAGAAGCTCTCTTTAACTCATTTAAGCAAATTAATTCACGAAATAACAACAATACATGTAACGAAAACGGGAAACCAAGTCCCATAATACATCAACTCCCATAGACCAAGGGTCAAGAGTCATGAGCCTCTAAAGAACATAAGTGTAATAAAGTTTATAACAAACTCAGTGCGAAAAAGAAAGACAACAAGATAAGAAATGACAGCTAGAAGGGGAGTCAGGTCCTGCGGACGCTGTAGCTACCTCGACTATCCCGCACAATGCCTCCGAGTAGCTACCGAATCAAGTCCGCTGAGAGGTACCTGGATCTGCACACAAGGTGCAGGGAGTAAAATGAGTACTGCCAGACTCAGTGGTAATAAACAAGGGTAAGACAGCGCAGATAAGAAATCCGCAATAAAGCACTATGTAAAACTATAATCGGCTACCCTGTCATAGAATCAATATTCACTGTACCTGTGCCAACAATTACCAATAAATAGCATAACAACTAGCAGATGTAGCTAAATGCAATGCAATGCATGATATGACCGCTACGGCGCGTAGCTCGACTCCAATTTTGGGTACCCGTGCTCACTGTGGGGGTTCGGACTCCGGAGGGGCTCCTACAGCCCAAGCACATCTCATAGAGATATTCTGCGGCGTGCGGTCCGATCCAACATATATCTCGGCGTGCAGCGCGCGGCCGATCCACTACTAGTCGGCTAATATGCAGATACGACCTCGCAAGCTCAAAAATAGTTTTTGAAAACTCTTTTATCATTTTTCGGTTGGAAAACAAGTAATACCAAGTTCCGGAGATTGGAATTAGCATAATAACAAAAATAGTCGCGGACTAGTAGTAAACTAGCATGTCTATATGATAAGACAATGATAACGATCCTCGCGGGATCCAATAACCGGCTCACGGCCCACATGTATACTCAACCGCCCAGAAGGAGGTTCAACGGCTCAAGAGTGGCCATTATCACAATATATATATATGCAACCATCCGAGAAGGAGGTTCGACGGCTCGAGAATGGCCAATAATATAGTATCAACAGGTCGAACTAATATATAGTCTCCAGTTCATGATCGACCCCGCACTCTCAAGAGTGTGCGTGTCTCGCCGCTATACGGCGTCACAAAGTGGTATACCGGGGTTTCGAACCCGCTGGTCATCACCCACATCTATTACTCACCTCAATACGGCGTGACGACTACTCCGCAATGCCCTTGCCACGAGAATCAAGCTCCGCACGCGTAGAACCTGATCAAATACAGTAGAAACACAACAAATTAGGCCAATAGGACGACACCCAATCAAAACAACTCAATTTACATCAAAATTCCCAAAGTTGTCAAAACCCGACTTTCGGTACGCTTGTCGAAAAATCACGAAAGTCACATATTCGGAACCCTCATCTCAATACGAGTCTAAGCATATCAATTTTACCAAATTCGGACTCCATTTGCCCATTCAAAACCTTGATTTTCTAAAGTCCAAGCCTAGGGCTAAATCCTCCATAAATTACCCCAAATTCCTCCATTTTCATGATATAATTGCATAATATTACCAATACTAATCATAGTTTAAGTCCATAGATGATTACCGGATGATTTCCCTTGAATTTCTCTTCAAAATCGCCCAAATCGCCTCTAAAGCCGAGACCCAAAATGTGTGAAATGTTCCGAAATTTTTCTAACTTCTGATACACTTACTTACAGCGATTTTCGCTTCCGCGGAATATTTTCCGCTCCTACGAGCCCGTATCCGCGACCGAAGGGTCGCTTCTGCGGTTCCGGGCCTCGCCGGCCATTTCCGCTTCGCGAGCAAAGGGCCGCTAGCCGGGCCCGCTTCGCGAAGGAACTTCCGCTTCGCGGAAACATCCGCCTCGCGCACCATTGACCGCGTCACGCGGTCTCGCCCGAGCGGTCGAGTGTCCGCTTCTGCGGACCATGCCCATTTTCTCCCCGTCCGCTTCTGCGATCACTGGCTCGCACCAGCGACCTCGCTTCAGCGGAATGGCTTCCGCTTCTGCATAACCAGCCGCTCCTGCGCATCTAGTCCGCTTCTGCGGACACGCTCCTGCGTCCAAAATTCCGCAGGAGCGGAAACAACAGAAGTAGGATCCCAACCTGCAATTCTTCCACAATTTCTCCCGTTTAACCATCCGAAATCACCCCGGGGCCCCCGGGACCTCATCCAAACATACCAACACATCTTAATACCTTATTCGAACTTGCTCCAATCCTCAAAACACGTCTAATAACACCAAAACCCATAATTCACATCAAATTCAAGCCTAAATTCCTTAAAACATTCCGAATTACACATTCGATCAAAAATCCGACCAAACGACGTCCGAATGACCTGAAATTTTGCAGGCACATCCAAAATCACCTAACGGAGCTACTGCAACTGTCGGAACTCCATTCCGACTCCCGGATCAAAATCTTACCTACCGTTCGGATTTCGCCAAAATTCAACCTTAGCCAATTCAAGCCTATTTCTACACCGGGCCTCCAAATTCAATTCCGATTGCTCCCCTAAGTCACAAATTACCTCCCGGAACTAACCGAATCATCAGAATCCGATTCCGAGCCCTCTGACCAAATAGTCAACTCCGGGTTGACTTTCCTTATTCAAGTTCCCTTCACAAAGGCTATATGCCTCATTTCCAATCCAAATCACTCCTAACTCACCCGATAGACTTTAACACCGATATAAAAGCATAAAACATACAATTTCAACATAACGGGGTGGTAATTCCCGTAACGACGGGCCGGGTCGTTACATTCTCCCCAACTTAAACAAACGCTCGTCCTCGAGCGTACCAGAGTGGTACTAGAAGCAACTCAATAGCTGAATGACCTTACCGAGCATATATTCGGGCGATCACACGTCGCCCTATCTCTCATAAGCCTGAAACACCATATAGCTGAAATCTCACAGACCATCTTAACCATAAATCACATTGCACTTTCTGAAATCATATACCAATTGCTAATCCCATTCATGTACTCAGGATACACTAGAATCCACTGCAATAAGCCATACTCACCACTCCGGGTGAGATCATATGATGTATCAAACAACCCAATCACTCGGGACGATAGTCTCTAATCACAACAACTGACCACAATCACCAAATACTAGCTGAAAACCTCTTTCATTAGATAGAGTCTTATTCCAACACCTCCATATCCTGCCCACGGCAGCTGAAGCACACGATATACCGAACCCATCTCTCGGGTTAACCATTCGTGAATCTATTTCCCTTTTTAAAACTCATACCACGATAGGTTTCGGAGCCAAACCTCGGTTTCTACCTTTCTAACAAGCTAAGATCCAATATGCTCGTATTCATTAATGACTCCAACAGTCATTTCGATTATAACACACCACACTGGTGATAAACACCTCAACACCGGCCTAAGCCACGACGAGCACAACATAGGCTCCAATAGAAACGTATGCACACACTCGAATCATGATAGCTCAATTCATGACAACTGTCTCCAGCAAATAGAGCTGCAATTTAATCCCTCTGTGCCATCATAATATAGAACTGAGACCGCGTCTCGCATTATAGAAATAAAGTACCTGAATCCTCCTCGAGAGGTCATAACATCACGTGGCCCTGCCACAATTTATGATTCTATCCAAACACTATTACTCATGAAACACCTCAAGTTACCAAGCTCAAAAAGGTCATCCACGCACAGATCTAGGTCTGAACCCAAGCAATCAACCTCACCCACGGTGAAACAATTAATGTATGCTATCACATCCTGAAAGGACACAACCGATGTGACATTCGCCAAACGATACTCAATACGGACTTTTCCTCAGAAGCTAGGAAGTATTGTATACCAGGTAATATATAACTAACTCTATTTTCACATTACACTATTGCGGCGTGCAACCCGCTCCAATGACATACCCGTGGCGGCGTGCCACCCGATCCAATATAGAACCCTCGCCAAAGAAATGCGCGTCGAGTCAAATGGCACATTATGGTAAACATATATAGCCTCAAGTTCGGCCACAAGAAGCATATCCGACAAAGTTACTCAATACCAGAACCAAATCAACGATAGAAACCTCTGCACTGATATCCGCCACGAAGGCCCAACCGACAAAGCAATACCCACGAGCCGTCCGCTGGTCCTGAGGTACAACTACCCCGCTGGAGCATACTCTGATGCACTCCGCTACACAATTTGTGCCATACCATCATAGTCTATATCACATTAGTCTAGATAACCTGGCCCAATGATGACCAGTCAGCAATCAAGTATCATAATCCAAATTCGTCATATCAAGCCGAGAGAGAAAGCCACTAGAGCTTCAAATTTTCGATAATTACAAAACAGTGTCGATACACATGATATACAACCACTACATAGGCGGACTAACGAGAACTTCAAGTCTCCAACACATATATAACACATGAATCACAATGCCCGATCCCGTACTTCACTGTACAAATACATAACGCACATCAAGCGTCCATTCATACCACGAAAGCCATTCAGAAATTTCACTATGCCATCAACGACTCGGTTATTATAGTCGATCCAACAAGAGAATACCACCATACCACTGGATATTATCAGTTTACATTACCTTGTCCTTTTGGACCATATACCCTGCCAAATTACTAGAATAGCAGTACCATTTTCTTTAATCACCAGAAAGATCGATTCTTTAAATCATCTGCAGCTGCCCGCGCTGCTAAATAATTTTAATGACTCCCCATATATTATGAACTGATCACAAAACCTTGAATATGTCATTATCAAATTTCTATAACACATCGCATATACCATACCACACTACGATAACATGGAAATTCATATTCATATCCTACGCCGCAACCATCGGCGCACTCAACTAGTCAAGGGCTTTCATGATCCCATATAGAGAAAACTCATTACACATTCCAAGCCTTGCATACCAACAGGAAAAGTACACTTATTTTCAAACCACGGTAAAACTCATCATAAACTTTTTCTCCCAATTACATTGCATAAGTTAAACTGCCAGGACTGAGTCCTTATACCCATATCAAGTTACACAACTTGCCAGCGCTCAAGAGCTTTGTTGCACAATATCTGCAAGACTCATTACTTCAAACACATACCAGGAATTAATCGTATTCCTTATCATACCGCTTCAGTTTATTAACAAGTTGCTCCATTTACTCAATTTCTTTTCTGAACCATCTTTAACTTAGTATTAGCCTTTATTGTAGCACTACCATAACTCAACTCATGTTACCACACGAGACTCGTACATAAGACCACACGGTCTAAAACCCATAGGCCACTCTCAATGTTTCCCAGGAGTACCACATTCTACAATACTTGTTTTGAAGAACTTCACGCGATTTTTGAATTAGTATTATTACCTTCCAATACGGATACATAGAATCCCATCATTCACATAACATAGAACAAGTCTTGATCCCTTCTAACGAAAACACCATCTTTAGCCACATACATAATCTTAATGCATCCGTTACAAGCAAAATCTGGAACACCACAGGACTATTCTCGGGCGTCATTTACCCTTATTCAGTTGTAATTCAACTGTCTTATTGAACATAACCACTCGTTCCTTGCTAGAACTTTGACACCGTAAAACATGATTACATACCGATATAATTAGCTATCTTTCTTTTCGATACACCGAACATTCTTCACCAACATAAGTTCACAACATCCTAGTATTTCTTCATATCTACGAAGCACCATAACCTTTATCAAAATTTCCCAACATACCTAGAGACAGAGCCAACACAGCACACGACAGTGCAATCAGTTAATCAATAACAATCTCCCCAACTTAGCTCGGAGCCATACATCAAAGCCCTTTTAGCCACTCATAGCTTTCTTACTCAAATGATGCAACAACGTTCTAGTTAGATTAAACTCAAGTCATTTACAAGCTTCGGTTGAGGTTCGAATCATCAGAAATATTAATTCTTTTGCAATTCTTGCATTCATTCACACACAACAATTACGCCCACTCTTTAGGTGACAAAAATCTTTTCTAAGTCCCAAATTTTCCAAAAATTTCGGCAGAGTTTCCTTTGTAAATTGGCCTATCCACCTGCCAGAGAATCACCAAACCATTCTAACAATACACCCACAACTCAACAAGATATCACAATGTATTTCAACAACATTAAATCTCAATACTATACGAATCATATTATCACAATTTATACTTGAACCTGCGTTGTACCTGCTCGAATCATAACACATATCAAATACCTTTTAATTACACATGAGGATCAACCCTCCTACTTCTTCTCAATTTAGCATTTCATCACAATACCTTCCACCAGGATACACATAGCAAAAATCACTTTAGTCTTCCTGAGTTTAAACTCGTTCCACTACACCTAAGGCACTTTACCTTCCAATTACGAGATATGATAATTATTCACCATGCCCATAGCTCGGGGCTACACAACAAATTAGATAAGAGTCGAACAATTAACAACTCATCCATTAGTAAGCCTCCCTAATACTCTACAGATCGGCACAAGGCCCCAAACACGGCTACTAGCCCAAATACATCGATATAAGCCGGTCTCAGTCATTATACACAGTAATCTATCAATCGGGAAGGATCAAGTCCAAATCCCCAGTCACAATACCACCACACTCGTCACACGACGCGTGTTCCATCTCAGCACAGCACTGTATAGTGCAAATACGGGGTTTCAAACCCTCAATACATTATCTATTGCTACCACTCACAAAATCAGCACCTCGATGCTCAAGTCATAAACAAGGTCCAGCCTCAAGTCTTTCCGACTAGCCCAACATGATCTCACAGAGATTATATCTTGCCTCTTGTTCGGGGAAATCACAAGCCATAAGGCAATTACATTATTGAGCGCTCGATGCGTACACAGACGTATGAAAGGAATTTCAAAAATTATATCTCAAGCTGAATCAAGTGCGCACGATAAGAATTCCAAGAAATGTGAAGTGTTTCCTAAAGGTTCGCGGCCTCCCGAGGATAAGTACAGGCGTCCCCGTACCGATCCACAAGACTCTACTAACCGGCTCAAGACTCATGAGGCCTAGTAAACCTAGGCTTCGATACCAACTTGTCACGACCCCAAATCCGGTCGTGATGGTGCCCAGCACACTGCTAGGCCAGCCTGACCAATTAACAACAATCATGGAGCCATAAGCTCACTTTATCCAATTTAAGCATAAAAATATGAAACAATAGTAATACTTATACCAACAGCGGGGAGACCAAGTCCAAAAATACACTAACTCCCATAGACCGAAGGGTCAAGAGTCATGAGCCTCTAAAGAACATAAGTGTAATAAAGTTTATAACAAACTCGGTGCGGAAAAGAAAGACAACAAGATAAGAAATGACAGCTAGAAGGGGAGTCAGGTCCTGCGGACGCTGCAGGCTACCTCGACTATCCCGCACAATGCCTCCGAGTAGCTACCGAATCAAGTCTGTTGAGAGGTACCTGGATCTGCACACAAGGTGCAGGGAGTAAAATGAGTACTGCCAGACTCAGTGGTAATAAACAAGGGTAAGACAGCGCGGATAAGAAATCCGCAATAAAGCACTATGTAAAACTATAATCAGCTACCCTGTCATAGAATCAATATTCACCGTACCTGTACCAACAAATACCAATAAATAGCATAACAGCTAGCAGATGTAGCTAAATGCAATGCAATGCATGATATGACCGCTACGGCGCGTGGCCCGACTCCAATTTTGGGTACCCGTGCTCACTGTGGGGGTTCAGACTCCGGAGGGGCTCCTACGGCCCAAGCACATCTCATAGAGATATTCCTGCGGCGTGCAGTCCGATCCAACATATATCTCGCTGCGGCGCGCAGGCCCGATCCACTACTAGTCAGCTAATATGCAGATACAGCCTCGCAAGCTCAAAAATAGTTTTTGAAAACTCTTTTATCATTTTTCAGTTGGAAAACAGTAATATCAAGTTCCAGAGATTGGAATTAGCATAATAACAAAAATGGCTGCGGACTAGTAGTAAACTAGCATGTCTATATGATAAGACAATGACAACGATCCTCGCGGGATCCAATAACTGGCTCACGGCCCACATGTATACTCAACCGCCCAAGAAGGAGGTTCAACGGCTCAAGAGTGGCCATTATCACAATATATATATATGCAACCATCCGAGAAGGAGGTTCGACGGCTCGAGAATGGCCAATAATACAGTATCAACAGGTCGAACTAATATATAGTCTCCAGTTCATGATCGACCCCGCGCTCTCAAGAGTGTGCGTGTCTCGCCGCTATACAGCCGTCACAAAGTGGTATACCGGGGTTTCGAACCCGCTGGTCATCACCCACATCTATTACTCACCTCAATACGGCGCGACGACTACTCCGCAATGCCCTTGCCACGAGAATCAAGCTCCGCACGCGTAGAACCTGATCAAATACAGTAGAAACACAACAAATTAGGCCAATGGGACGACACCCAATCAAAACAACTCAATTTACATCAAAATTCCCAAAGTTGTCAAAACCCGACTTTCGGTACGCTTGTCGAAAAATCACGAAAGTCACATATTCGGAACCCTCATCTCAATACGAGTCTAAGCATATCAATTTTACCAAATTCGGACTCCATTTGCCCATTCAAAACCTTGATTTTCTAAAGTCCAAGCCTAGGGCTAAATCCTCCATAAATTACCCCAAATTCCTCCATTTTCATGATATAATTGCATAATATTACCAATACTAATCATAGTTTAAGTCCATAGATGATTACCTGATGATTTCCCTTGAATTTCTCTTCAAAGTCGCCCAAATCGCCTCTAAAGCCGAGACCCAAAATGTGTGAAATGTTCTGAAATTTTTCTAACTTCTGATACACTTACTTACAGCGATTTTCGCTTCTGCGGAATATTTTCCGCTCCTACGAGCCCGTATCCGCGGCCAAAGGGTCGCTTCAGCGGTTCCAGGCCTGGCCGGCCATTTCCGCTTCTTCGAGCAAAGGGCCGCTTAAGCGGGCTTGCTTCTGCGAAGGAACTTCCGCTTGCGGAAACATCCGCCTCTGCGCACCATTGACCGCTTCTGCGGTCTCGCCCAAGCGGTCGAGTGTCCGCTTCTGCGGACCATGCCCATTTTCTCCCCGTCCGCTTCTGCGATCACTGGCTCGCACCAGCGACCTCGCTTCAGCGGAATGGCTTCCGCTTCTGCGTAACCAGCCGCTCCTGCGCATCTCGTCCGCTTCTGGCGGACACGCTCCTGCGTCCAAAATTCCGCAGGAGCGGAAACAACAGAAGCAGGATCCCAACCTGCAATTCTTCCACAATTTCTCCCGTTTAACCATCCGAAATCACCCCGAGGCCCCGGGACCTCATCCAAACATACCAACACATCTTAATACCTTATTCGAACTTGCTCCAATCCTCAAAACACGTCTAATAACACCAAAACCCATAATTCACATCAAATTCAAGCCTAAATTCCTTAAAACATTCCGAATTACACATTCGATCAAAAATCCGACCAAACGACGTCCGAATGACCTGAAATTTTGCAGGCACATCCAAAATCACCTAACGGAGCTACTGCAACTGTCGGAACTCCATTCCGACTCCCGGATCAAAATCTCACCTACCGTTCGGATTTCGCCAAAATTCAACCTTAGCCAATTCAAGCCTATTTCTACACCGGGCCTCCAAATTCAATTCCGATTGCTCCCCTAAGTCACAAATTACCTCCCGGAACTAACCGAATCATCAGAATCCGATTCCGAGCCCTCTGACCAAATAGTCAACTCCGGGTTGACTTTCCTTATTCAAGTTCCCTTCACAAAGGCTATATGCCTCATTTCCAATCCAAATCACTCCTAACTCACCCGATAGACTTTAACACCGATATAAAAGCATAAAACATACAATTTCAACATAACGGGGTGGTAATTCCCGTAACGACGGGCCGGGTCGTTACATTCTCCCCAACTTAAACTTAGGCACAATAGGGACCACATAACTTAATTGACAAAGCTCCAATTATGGAATTAATTTCTAATTTTCAAAATTAATATCTACCATAATTAATTACAAACTATTCCACTAAAAATTCGTAATTCACTCCTTATCCAATTTTTGAAATTCATTCATTAAATCTTATTTAATTCCCCATGTTCAGATTCAAATACTAATAAATTAAATTAAATTAAATTACTGACGATTTAATTTATTGATTATTATTTTAGACTTTTGCTTAACTTATTTTATGTGTCGGATATAAAATCCACCGGCCAGGTTTACACATGAAAATTTATAAGCTATCATAAAGGTGTATCATCAATCTCTAAACCGAGATACGGATTCCATCAACTAATTATTACTTCGCCAATGTACAATATTATTATCCAATTTACCAGCATATTGACCCACGAAAGAATCTCGCCTTTTAATAAATCAAAATAATAATAATACACACGGCTAATAATAATTATATCAAGATTAAGAGTACAAGTACATTTAATTGCTAGAGAGTTTATTTTATTAAGTCAATATAAAATACTTATCTCTGCCTGCTCCGTTCAAGACATACAAAATGTACTAGCACAAGAAGTTGGAATTAAACCATTCCCATAATCAAGATAAATTATATTTAATCTTGTGCTACAATTATTCCTAATGGTTTGTCCAATTCCATTATTAGCTTGTGAACTCAAACTTTATACTTATAAGAACCAATGATTTAATCTTTCGTATATAACCTAAACTCTATACATTAAATCATCTACTATATAAATAAAGGAGACAGACAAATATATGATCTATTTAAAACTTTATTAAAATTGAATAAATAATTATTTCATAATAAATACTATATCTAAACCAAACCCATGATTAATAGTATATAGCCCAACAATCTCCCACTTAGACTTTTAACCATGATAATTATTAGAATATACTATATCCAAATGCATGGTTAATAGTATATGCCCCAACAATCTCCCACTTAGACTCATCACCATGCATCTGCAACTTTCTCGGGCATTCTTTTACATGACTATTAAAAGTCTTTACCAAATAAGGTTTTGTTAAAGAATCTTGCCAAGTTATATCTGATGTAATATTTGTCCAGTAATGCTTTGTCGTAACTATCTAGTTTGGTATTAAAATCTTTAGGGATCCTGTTACCGAAACTATCCCAAGAATGTACACCGAACTATGATTTTCTTTAGCTTTCTCCCACTACGACGAAGTACTACTAATATTGCCTTCATTACCTTACGGCATTGAAATATTAGTGACTTCTTATTATAATGTTCACGTTTAAAACATCACTCCCACTCGATAAAGGCATATTATGTCTATTAAAGTTCTCCCACTACTCAAATGCAATGGAACATTAATTTCGACTTGTGGGTTTGATTTTCTTGAACATCAATTTGCGTTATTTTTTTTGGACAATGAAATAAAACTCCATTCGTTTTCTTGGATATTCAATAAACATGCACATATCCATTCTTAGTTCCAACTTACATATCCGATTTCTCTTTCAATACATATGCAGGACAATCATATATCTGAACACGCCTACGAATTATGCTTACATTCAGTCCATTGTTCGATAGATGTCCTAGGTACTAACTTAGAAGGAGCTAAATTCAGAATGTACTTTGCAGTTACTTTATTATGGAGTTTACGGTGTAGTCAATTGAGATATAATCTCTTATTCTGATAAGTAATTGGCCTTCAGAATACTGCTGCAGATTCTGAAGGCCACTCTGGCCGCGGTCCTGGCGTAACTGTAGTATGACCGTGATAGGACACGTACAAAAGAACTCTTCAGAGAGGTGCTCGCTACTACAATCAAATTGTAGTAACTTAATATATTTCCTTGGTGCTTCTCCGTTTCAAGTCTTAAAATCTTGATTTACTTAATTCATTAAGACGTACGGTGCATCAAATAAATATATTAGTTTTGAGTAATTATTATGAAATAGTACAAAAATACTCAAAACTATCTCTCACCAGTATGTTCATACCATGCAAATCAGAAGGAATTCATTCTAGCTTATCACTAGCTTTATTTCTTTTTGAATGGAAACAACCTTTAGTCAAATTTTCTTCCAAACAAGATCTACAAGTTGGTAGTGCCTCTACTTTTAATGAACCTTAAGGTCCATCCTTGACCAGCTTGAAATCCTATCTAGATTAATATGACTTAGACAAAAGTGCAGATAAGCTTTACTCAATTTTGAAGAACATATTCTCTTATGAGGTAGACTATTATTGTTCTGTTCAGGAGAGACATTAATATACAATAACAAAGTCATGCATTCATGTACCGCAAGAAATAAAATATTTATCAAACTCAATAACTCAAGAGTTATTCGAAAAACTAATATCCATCTCTTATTTTGACCATAAACCGAAATTAAATTCCTTCTCACAAAAGGTACATATATTATATTCTTCAAATTAATGTCTTATCACTAAAAGAAAATTTTAACAAGTAATATGACAAATCACATAAAGTCATTGTGGTGTTGAGATAAAAATATTAAATATATCATAATAAGTCAAAACATTGAATACTAAAATTCAGCCTGCATTCAATATCTATATACATACATGCATCTTGAAAAATAAATTTTGATTGGAAAAGACTCATTCATGCAAAGTATATTATATAATGCAAGAATTATACAATCCAAAAATAAATAGAACCAACTCAGATGGAGAGTATACTATTATTTTAAGTCAATTGTATATAACCTTTTAGTACAATTTTTTAAATACACTGCACATATATGTCATGCATCTTGAATAGCAATTTTGATGGGAAAAGAACTACTCATTCAACATACATATGTAATGCCAGATTATTCACTCAAATAACTAAAACAGACCCAACCCAGATGGAGAGTATACTGTTAATTTAAGTCAAGTGAATATCATTTTTAATAGTTCTAGTTCCATTGATCCAACATGTATACTCAGATGGAGAGTAAGTACACGATATCAATTACTAGTATTTCACCTAGTGAGCTTACAATAAATTTATCCGATATGGAGGAAAACCTAAAGTCAACGCATAAATTTATTACTCACTTGAAATTAATAGTGAAAGACCATAGAAATATAATTCTATCACTATTTAATCATGATTGTATTTTAGTTACAAAATTGATTCAATCCTTAAACTCAGATAGAGAGCTAATACAGGTTATCAATAACTAGTAACTATATCCAGTGAGTTCATGATAAATTTATCCGATATGAAGGAAGACCTAATGTCAACACGTATATTTACTATCTAACTATAAATAAATAAAAACAAAGATCATATGAGTTAATTCTTATCACCACTTTATCACAACCACGAACTTTTTCTGAGGATTGAGTTTCATAATTTAAAAAAATGTTCAAAGCCCCATTTAAGCAGTCGACTAAATTTTGGAAAATTACCATTTTAAGCATTTTTTAAGAATTTAAAATATAACTTACATTCTTATCATATGCCAATTCATGTCAAATTTAACATGTGTTATCATGTTCTAGATTAGACATAAATAAAATGATAGAAAGAATGACTTTTCGTATATAAATTACATTTTAATCCCAAATCGTCAAAATACGATGTGATTTACTGCGTAACAGTGAGTTCTTCTTATATGATTGTTTCTGATGATCCTACCGAATTTCAGGTTATTCGGAGCTCGCGAAATTCAGGACCTCCAAAACTAGACCAAATTCGAAAAAATTATTTTTAGCGTATTTAGGATTAAATTCATGTGATTTTTATTCTTGCTATATATCATATCAAGTTAAACCATCATGTTTAAGATTTAATACAAATATAACCGATATATAAAGAATAATTTTTTATATTTATAATAAATTCAATTTTAAAAACTACTTGAAAATCATCTAAATGACCTCAAAAGACCGAAAAATTGCATGATTCACTACTTAGCAGTGAGTTTTTCTCACTAGATCGTTTTTGATGAACCTACCAAGTTTTAGGTCAATCGGGGTTCGTCAAATTCATGACCACCAACGTGTAATCAAACTCGAAAAATAGTCGTTTTAAGCAGTTTCATGAATTAAAATAAATATGATATTGATTTCCATTCTCCTTATAATTATACTATGAGCTCAAGGCATATATTATGTTATTCTTATTTTTAGGATACTCAATATCTCCTTTTGCAATAAATTATCCTTTTATTGAATACACAAGAACCTAAGATATTATATTTTCTCCCGTTCGGTAAAAACCCCAATATCTCTTCTCATGGGTGGATCGAGTTGGTCTCACTAGTACCCAAAGATAAAACTCTTTTCCTAGTTAGCAACCTCCACCACTAATGTAGAATTACCAAGGATAAAATTCATATGGTACATTAAGCAGATTTTCTTGACTCAAATAAATAGACCATTTTGTGGATCCTATTATTAATCATAATGCTCAATCCATGAATAAAGAAAATTTCACATGTAAACTTTATTAAGAATTTTTCATGAGTTCAAACAAACAAACCACCTTAGTGGTAACTGTTTATTACTCACAAAATTCTCAATTTACAAGTGAAGATACATGTAGCTCATAAAATTATTTTATGGTAGATTATGGACCACAACTTAAAATGTGATGACCCGGCCCGTTATCATGTGAGCTATAACCTCGTTATCCCCGTTAAATGCTTGTTAATCTTTCAATAAGCATGTTTGGTGAGTTTGAGTCAATTTGGATTGAGTTCGGTTGGAAATGAGGCAAATAGTCTCTTAGAAGAAGGAATAGCTGGGAAAAGTCAACTGGACGTTGACTTGAGAGTTAGAGAGCTCGAAATCGAATTTTAATGATTCGGACAGCTCCGGGATGTCATTTGTGGCTTAGGAGAGTGATCGGAATTGAATTTGGAGGTCCGGTGTAGTTTTGGGCTTGAATTGGCTAAAGTTGAATTTTGGCGATATCCGATCAGTAGGTGAGATTTTGATCCGGGAGTCAGAATGGAATTCCGACAGTTGAACTAGCTCCGTTAGGTGATTTTGAATGTGCTTGCAAAATTTCAGGTCATTCGGAGGTCGTTTGGTCGGGGTTTTTAATCGAATGTCGGTTGCGGAAGTTTGAATGAAAACTTAGGCTTGAATTTGCTTGGATTCGATGTTTTCCGTGTTTAAGGCATGTTTTTATGATTGGAACAAGTTTGTATCGTGTTATGGAGTATGTTGGTGGTTTTCGTTGGGATCCCGGAGGCCTTGGGATGAATTCGGGGGTCCAAACGGACCATTTTTAGCCTAAGAGAGCAGCTGAACTGCTGCAATATCTGCAGAAAAACTTTGTTATTCGCATTCGCGTAGGGGTCCACGCGTTCGCGAAGCGTATCGGAGAGTTGGAGATTTTTTTTCATCGCGTTCGCGAGGAGAGGGACAGAACGCGTAGGGTGAGGCCCGGGGAATGTCGCGATCGCGAAGGAGTGCACGCGTTCGCATAGGTTTGAGCGGTTGTTCATCGCGAACGCGGCTGGAAGCCACGCGTTCGCGTAGAGTAAATTCGGAGGCTACTGCATTTGTTCATCGTGAACGCGTGAGTAGGGTCGCGTTCGCGAAGGGTTAAAGGGTTGGGCAGTGAATTTAAGTCCAGAACATTTCAGACGCGGCCATTCTTTCATAATACACCATTGTTGAGTCTTAGAGAGAGAAAGTGACGGGGAATTGCTGGAATTTCATCGGGTTATCATCGGAGTTAAGTTTTATGGTTCAATTACGTCTTTTTATCTTGAAATCCTCCTCTATTTCACTGAAATTGGATGAATTAATGGGGAAATTTAGCCTAAGCCAGGGCTTTGGTAAAATGTCGATTTGAGTGTGCAAACGGAGTCCAATTTTCGAAAACTTTATATGCTTAGACTTGTGTTGAGACTAGGATTCCAAATATGTAACTTTTGTAATTTATCGAGAAGCGTACCAAAAGTCGGGTTTTGACAACTTTGTGGATTTTGGTTCAATTTGAGTTATTTCGAATGGGTTGTGTGTAATTAGCTTGTATTGATGTATTCTCTATATATTTGAACAGATTCGGCATCCGAAGCGGTTGAATTGCGAGGAAAGCACAAGACGAACTAAGGCTTCTACCGGATCGAGGTGAGTGGTACTAGTAAATAATGTACTGAGGGTTTGAAACCCCGTACTAGCACTTTACAGTGCTATGATGAGATGAGACACACATCATGCGACGGGCGTGGTGGCATTGTAATTGGGAAATTGGACTTGTTCCTTTCCGACTAATAGAGTATTGTGCATTGTGACTGACAATGGGATTATAACTGTGTAATTGGGCTAGTAGCCATATTTGGAGCCTTGTGCCGATCTGTAGAGCATTTAGGGGACCGTAGAGCTAGGTGACCCTTATATCATGTTGGAAACTTACACTAAGCTGTGAAATTAGTTGTATAGCATATCTTGGGCCAGCACTAGATGTGTACTGAGAGAGATAGACTACTTGGGGTGGAATTTCCCTGATTTAGCTGAGTGAGCCTGAAAGGCCAATTCTATACCGACTGAGATAGGGTCGAGGACCCACTATGAGAGATTATATTGGGCCTGAGAGGCCAAGTCTATACTGACTGGGATAGGGCCGAGGACCCACTATGAGATTATTTATATATATATATATATATATATATATATATATATATATATATATTGGATCGGACGGCACGCCGCAGTAATATACAAGTGGGATGGACTGCACGCCGCAGTATTATTGCGCTTGGGCTGTAGGAGCCCCTTCGGAGTCTGAGTCTGCACACATTCTCAGTGAGCGCTGAAGTATATTATGGGATCGGGCTGCACGCCCCAACCGTATAATTATGTATGTGTATATATATATATATTGGATCGGACTGCACGCCGCAGTAATACATTTGTGGATCGGGCTGCACGCCGCAATATCATAGCGCTTGGGCCTAGGGATCCCCTCCGAAGTCTGTAGATACCCCACCAGTGAGCGCCGTTGACGTTAAATGGAGCGGGCTGCGCGCCGCATCGTTATATATATTGGAGCGGGCTGCACGCCGCAGCGTTATACTTATACATTATAGACATATGTATATATTCACATACATTGAGTTGGCTGTACACCGTAGCGGTACGAGTGAGGATTTGGTCAGTGTGGGACCTTGTTGAGATAGATGTGGACTGGAGATGAGAGTATTCACAGTAGTGATGACTTATCTGTGAGGTTACCCTTAGAACTGTTTAGTGATAGTACATGTGTTCTCACTTTCAGTTAATGTTTATTATTATTACTCACTAAGTTGAAACATACTCACCCTACTCCCCTGCACTTTTTATGCAGATATACATGTTCAAGAGAGCAGTTGAGCTATCGCAAATGCTTTATTATCACCATTCCGTGGAGACTTCGAGGTAGCTGCCGACGTCCGCAGTACCTGACCTCTTCCTCTTTATCATTTTGCTTGTTTCCATTCTGCCTAGACTTGATTGTGTAGTAGATTTCATTTATAGAGGCTCAGACTTGTGACACCACGATTTGGTTGGGACTGTATTCGTGTATTTCGTTTCTACACTTCTTGATTTGTTATGAAAATAGGCTAATTATGTCGATTAATCAGTATTAATTTATAATTGGCTGGTTTAAATGGATAAGATGGTCGGGCTTTCCTAGCATGTGTTGGGCGCCATCACGACCAGGGTTTGGGTCGTAACAAGTTGGTATCAGATCCTAGGTTAACTGGTCTCGCGAGTCTTGAGCCGGTTGGTAGAGTCTCGTGGATCGGTACGGGGACGCCTGTACTTATCCTCGGGAGGCCGCAAACCTTTTAGGAAAACACTTCACATTTCTTGGAATTTTTATCGTGCGTACTTGATTCAGCTTGAGATGTAATTCTTGAAACTCCTTCTATACGTTTGTAAGTGCACTCAAATGCTTAGTGATAACTTTGCCTTGATGGCTTATGATTCCCCAATCGAGAGGCAAGATATAATCTCTATGAGTTCATGTTGGGCCTGTCTGGAGGACTTGAGGCCGGATCCTTGTCTATGGCTTAAGCACCAAGGTGCTAATTTCGCAAGCCGGTATTATGAAATTCATACGATTAGTATTGTCCCTAATTGTGTAAATGGCAGTTCAATAATGGGTGAGCTGTAAGGTATTCGATTGTTATTGTGATCTGTTATGTAGCCCTAGATATGGGCGTGGTGAATATGTTCGTGTTTCTTAGTGGAAGGGTAAAGTGCATTACGAGTGGTAGTATGAGTTCAGACGTAGGAAGACCAAATTGGTTGTGCTAGGTGTATCATAGTGAAAGGAATTTGATATGTGTTATGATTTGAGCAGGTGCAGCGCATGTTCATGTACTAATGCTGATGATATAATTCGTGTAGTATTGAGATTTATGTTATTGATATGCATTGTGATGTCTTGTCGAGTTGCAGATGTATTGTTAGGATGATTTTGGTGATTCGATGGCAGGTGGATATGCCAAATTACAAAGGAAACTCTGTCGAAATTTTTGGAAAATTTGGGGCTTAGAAAATAATTTTGTCACCTGGAGAATAGGCTTAAATGGTGTGTGTATAAATGCAAGAGTTGCAAAAGAGTTAAGATATGTGATGATTCGAATCTCCGCCGAAGCTTGTAAATGACTTGAGTTTAATCTAACTAGAACATTATGGCATCATCTGAGTAAGAATGCTATGAGCGGCTAAAAGTTCTTTGATGTTTGGCTCCGAGCCAAGTTGGGGAGGTTGTTATTAACTAACGGATTGCACTATTGTGTGCTATGTTGGTTCTGTCTCCAAGCATGTTGGGAAAATTCTGATAAGGGTTATGGTGCTTCGTAGATGTGAAGAAATACTAGGATGTTTTGAACTGCTGTTGGTAAAGAATGTTCGGTGTATAGAAAAGAAAGATAGCTAATTGCATCTGTATGTAATCATGTTCTGCTGGTGTCAGAGCTCTAACAAGGCACGAGTGTTTCTGTTCAATAAGACAATTGAATTACAGCTGAATAAGGGTAAATGACGCCCGAGGTAGTCTTGCGGTGTTCAAGACTTTGCTTGTAACGGTAAGGTGTCTTAAGATTGGGTATGTGGCTAAAGACGGTGGTTTCTTTAGAAGGGATCAAGATTTGTGTTATATTATGTGAATGATGAGGTTCTATGTACCTATATTGGGGAGTAATGATAACGAATTCAAAGTTTCAGGAAGTTCTTCACGGTAAAGTGTTGTAGATTGTGGTACTTCTGGGAAACATCTGAGGGAGTATTCAGCGGCATGTGAGTCTTAGACGGTGTGGTCTTATGTACGAGTCTCGTGTGGTAACATGAGTTGATGTATTATGGTGCTACAGTAAAGGCTAATATTAAATTAAGGATGAATCAGAAAGGAAACTGGGTGAATGGAACAACTTGTTAGTAAACTGGAACAGTATAAAAAGGGCATGAGTAACTCCTGGTGTGTGTTCAAAGTAATAAGTCTTGCAGTTATGGTGCAACAAAGCTCTTGATGTGCTGGCAGTTGTGTAGCTCGATGTGGGTAAAAGGACTCAGTCCTGGCAGTTAAGCTTATGCAATGAATGGGAGGAAAGAGTTGTGATGTGTTTTATCATAGTTTGAAAATGAGTATATTCCTATCGGTATGCGAAGCATGGAATGTGTAATGACTTTTATCCTATATGGGATCATGAAGGTCCTCAACTTGTTGAGTGCGTCGATGTTCGCGGCGTAGGAGAGGGATAGAAATTCTCCATGTATCTTGGTGCAGTGTGGTATATGCGATGTGTTATGGAAAGATGATAACGACATGTTCAAGGTTTGAGATCAGTTCATATTATATGGGAAGTTATTAAAATCCCCAAGCAGCGTGGGCAGCTGCAGATAATCTAAGAATCAATCTTCCTGGTGATTAAGGAAAATGGTACTGCTATTCTAGTAATTCGACAGAGTATATGGTCAAAAGGGCCAGGTAATGTAAACTGATAATATTTAGTGGTATTGTGGTATCCTCTTGTTGGATTGATGGTGAAGATTGAATTGTTGATGGCATAGGAAAATTTCTGAATGGCTTTCGTGGTATGAATGGATGCTTGATGTATGTTATGTATTCGTACGGTGGAGTGTGGAATCAAGCATAGTGATTCATGTGTTATATATGTGTTGGAGACTAGAAGTTCTCTTAATCCGCCTACGCAGTGGTGGTATGTCGTGTATATCGACACCGTTTAGCGGTTATTGGAAATTGGAAGCCCTAGTGGCTCTCTCGTTACTTGATATAACGAATTTGAATAATGATATATGATTGCAGACTGGTTGTCATAAGTCAGGTTGTCTAGACTAATGTGATATGGACTATGTCAGAAAAATGTCGCAAACTGCGTGGCAGAGAGCATCACATCATGCTCCAGTATGGTAGATGTACCCTAGGGCCAACGGACGGCTGGTAGGTATTGCTTTGTCAGTTGGGCCTTCGTGGCGGATGTCAGTGTAGAGGTATCTACCATTGATTCGGTTCCGGTAATGAGGAACTTTGTCGGATGCGTTTCATGTGGCTGAGCTTGAGACTATATATATGTTTGTTGCAACGAGCAACTTGACTCGATGTGCATTCCCTTTCGCTAGATTTATGCGTGGATCGGGTGGCATGCCGCCACAGGTATAGTATCTGGATCGGGTGGCACGCCGCCACATGTATGGTATCGGGATCGGGTGGCACACCGCCACAGATATGGTATTTGGATCGGGTGGCACGCCGCTACAGGTATTTTATTGGAACGGGTTGCGCGCCGCAAGAGTTGTATACAATACTTCCTAGCTTCTGAGGAATAGTCCGTATTGGGTATCGCTCGGGGAATAGCACATCGGTTGTGTCCTTTCAGGATTTGATAGCGTACATCAATTGTATCACCGCACGTGCGATTGACTACTTGAGTTCAGACCTAGATATGTGCGTGGCTGACCGTTTTGAGCATGGCGACTTGAGGTACTTCATGAGTAATAGCACTTGGATAGAATCATGAATCGTGGCAAGGCCACGTGATGTTATGACCTCTTGAGGAGGATTCAGGTACTCTATGGTGTGAGACGGGATCTCAGTTCTCTGTTATGATGGTACAGAGGAATTGAATTACATCTCTTTTGTTGGAGACAGTTGTCATGATTGGAGTATGTTCAGACATTTCTATTGGAGCCTGTGTTGTGCTCGTCGCGGCTCAGGCCGGTGTTTGAGACGTCATGTAACCAGTGCGGTGTGTTATAACCGAAATGATCATTTGAGTCATTAATGAGAGCGAGCATATGTGATTTCAGCTCGTTAGAAAGGTAATATCGAGGTTTTGGCTCCAAAATCTATTGTGGTACCAGTTAAAAAGGGAAATGGATTCATGAATGGTTGACCCGAGAGATGGGTTCGATATATCGCGTGCTTCAGCTGCCGTGGGAAGGATATGAAGGTGTTGGAATAAGACTATCTAATGAGAAAGGTTTTTCTGCTAGTATTTGGTCATGGTGGCCATTGTTGTGATTAGAGACCATCGTCTCGAGCGATTCGATTGCTTGATACATCATGTGATCTCACCCGGGGTGGCAAGTATGGGCTATTACAGATGGATCGTGTGTATTATGAGTATAGGCATGAGATTCAGATTCAGTATGTGATTTCGGAAAGTGTAATATGGTCTATGGTGCGGATGGGTTGTGAGATTTCCAGCTATACTATGTACCGGACTTATATGAGATAGGGTGACATGGGATCGCCCCGAATATATATGCTTGGTAAGGTCATTGTGCTATTGGGTTACTTCCAGTAAACCTCTTTGTCCGCTCGAGTACGAGCGTTTGCTTAAGTTGGGGAGAATGTGATGACCCGGCCCGTCATCATGTGATCTATCACCTCGTTATCCCCGTTAAATGCTTGTTAATGTTTCAATATGCATGTTTGGTGAGTTTGAGTCAATTTGGATTGAGTTCGGTTGGAAATGAGGCAAATAGTCTCTTAGAAGAAGAAATAGTTGGGAAAAGTCAACTGGACGTTGACTTGAGAGTTAGAGAGCTCGGAATCAAATTCTGATGATTCGGTCAGCTCAGGGATGTTATTTGTGGCTTAGAAGAGTGATCGAAATTGAATTTGGAGGTCCGGTGTAGTTTTAGGCTTGAATTGGCTAAAGTTGAATTTTAGTTATATCTGATCGGTAGTTGAGATTTTGATCCGGGAGTCGGAATGGAATTCCAACAGTTGCAGTAGCTCCGTTAGGTGATTTTGGATGTGCCTGAAAAATTTTAGGTCATTCGGAGGTCGTTTGGTCGCGTTTTTAATCGAATGTCGGTTTGCTGAAGTTTGAATGAAAACTTAGGCTTGAATTTGCTTGGATTTGATATTTTTCGTGTTTAAGGGCGTGTTTTTATGATTGGAACAAGTTTGTATCGTGTTATGGAGTATGTTGGTGGTTTTCGTTGGGGTCCCGGGGGCCTCGGGATGAATTCGGGGGTCCAAACGGACCATTTTTAGCCTAAGAGAGCAGCTGAACTGCTACAATATCTGCAGAAAAACTTTGTTCTTCGCATTCGCGTAGGGGTCCACGTGTTCGTGAAGTGTATTGGAGAGTTGGAGATTTTTGTTTATCGCGTCCGCGAGGAGAGGGACGGAACGCGTAGGGTCAGGCCCGGGGAACATCGCGATCGCAAAGGAGTGCACGCGTTCGCGTAGGTCTGAGCGGTTGGTCATCGCGAACGCGGCTGGAAGCCACGCGTTCGCGTAGAGTAAATTCGGAGGCTGCTGCATTTTTTCATCGCGACGCTTGAGTAGGGTTGCGTTCGCGAAGGGTTAAAGGGTTGGGCAGTGAATTTAAGTCCAGAACATTTCAGACGCGGCCATTCTTTCATAATACACCATTGTTGAGTCTTAGAGAGAGAAAGTGACGGGAAATTGCTGGGATTTCATCAGGTTATCATCGGAGGTAAGTTTTATGGTTCAATTACGCGTTTTTATCTTGAAATCCTCCTCTATTTCACTGAAATTGGATGAATTAATGGGGGAATTTAGCCTAAGCCAGGGCTTTGGTAAAATGTCGATTTGAGTGGGCAAACAGAGTCCGATTTTGGAAAACTTTATATGCATAGACTCGTGTTGAGATGAGGATTCCGAATATGTAAGTTTTGTAATTTATCGAGAAGCGTACCAAAAGTAGGGTTTTGACAACTTTGTGGGTTTTGGTGTAATTTGAGTTATTTCGAATGGATTGTGTGTAATTAGCATGTATTGATGTATTCTCTATATATTTGAACAGATTCGGCATCCGAAGCGGTTGAATTGCAAGGAAAGCGCAAGGCAGACTAAGGCTTCTACCGGATCGAGGTGAGTGGTGCTAGTAAATAATGTACTGAGGGTTTGAAACCCCGTACTAGCACTTTATAGTGCTGTGATGAGACGAGACACACGTCATGTGACGGGCGTGCTGGCATTGTAATTGGGAAATTGGACTTGGTCCTTTCCGACTAGTAGAGTATTGTGTATTGTGACTAAGAATGGGATTATAACTGTGTAATTGGGCTAGTAGCCTTGTTTGGGGCCTTGTGCCGATCTGTAGAGCATTTAGGGGACCTGTAGAGCTAGGTGACCCTTATATCATGTTGGAAACTTACACTCAGCCGTGAAATTAGTTGTATAGCATATCTTGGGCCAGCACTAGATGTGTACTGAGAGAGATAGACTACTTGGGGTGGAATTTCCCTGATTTAGCTAAGTGGGCCTGAAAGGCCAATTCTATATCGACTGAGATATAGTCGAGGACCCACTATGAGAGATTATATTGGGCCTGAGAGGCCAAGTCTATACTGACTGGTATAGGGCCGAGGACCCACTATATATATATATATATATATATATATATATATATATATATATATATATATATATTGGATCGGGCTTCACGCCGCAGCACTATATGTATTGGATCGGACTGCACGCCGCAGTGATATATATATGGATCAGACTGCACGCCGCAGTAATATACAAGTGGGACGGACTGCACGTCGTTGTATTATTGGGCTTGGGCTGTAGGAGCCCCTTCGGAGTCTTAGTCTGCACACATTCTCAGTGAGCGCTGGAGTATATTATGGGATCGGGCTGCACGCCGCATCAAGATAATTATGTATGTATATATATATATATTGGATCGGACTGCACGCCGCAGTAATATGTGGATCGGGCTGCACGCCGCAGTATCATAGTGCTTGGGCCTAGGGAGCCCCTCCGAAGTGTGTATACACCTCCAATGAGCGTCGTCGACGTTAAATGGAGCGGGCTGCGCGCCGCAGCGTTATGTGTATTGGAGCGGGCTACACGCCACAACATTATACTTATACATTATAGAAATATGTATATATTTACATACATTGAGTTGGTTGTACACCGTAGCGGTACGAGTGAGGATTTGGTCAGTGTGGGACCTTGTTGAGATAGATGTGGACTGGAGATGAGAGTATTACCATAGTGATGACGTACCTGTGAGGGTTGCCTTAGAACTGCTAAGTGATAGCACAGGAGTTCTTACCTTCAGCTATTATTTATTATTATTACTCACCGAGTTGAAATATACTCACCCCACTCCCCTGCACTTTCTGTGCAGATCTACAGGTTCAGGAGAGCAGTTGAGCTATCGCAACTGCTTTATTATCACCATTCCATGGAGACTTCGAGGTAGCTGCCGACGTCCGCAGTACCTGACCTCTTCCTCTTTATCATTTTGTTGTTTCCATTCTGCCTAGACTTGATTGTGTAGTAGATTTCATTTGTAGAGGCTCAGACTTGTGACACCACGATTTGGTTGTGACTGTATTCGTGTATTTCGTTTCTACACTTCTTGATTTGTTATGAAAACATGCTAGTTATGCCGATTAATCAGTATTAATTTATAATTGGCTGGTTTAAATAGATAAGATGGTCGGGCTTGCCTAGCATCTGTTGGGCACCATCACTACCAGGGTTTGGGTCGTGACATAAAAGTTATGCCAATAATATAAAACTCAGACAAAATCATATTTCACGTAATTACAACCTCCAACTAGAGAATAAATTTTTTCATCCAAAATCCAAGACTAGCAATCACGCAGGGCATGAAAACATAAACAAAAATTTGAGAATTTTTTTTTACGCACCAATATGCCAAACGCTTCAATCATTAGTCATCCGGGATACCAAACAAAGTATTTCACTTTCTTACAAAATAATTATATCATTACACAATATCAATTATACCTTATAAGACCTAGTGAATAAAATATTACACCTCTATTATTGAATTTAATTCAACAATATATCTATTTACTAATAGCCAATGTGTAAATCCATTATATCACCAGTATTTAATCATGGAGACTATGGGGAGTCACCCCACCACCACTAAACTAAAATGAATTAAAATTATTAAAAAATAATTTTCAGAAAATAGAAAAACATCAAAAATACGGTCCAACCGATCTCAAAACGCCGAAAAACACCGTGATTCACTGCTAAATCAGAGAGTTATTCTCACTACGTCGTTTCCGATGGACCCACCAAATTTTAGCTCAATTAGAGTCTGTCAAATTCATTGACCTCAGAAAATATCGACTATTCAGTCAAAATCTGGTTTTGTGTTTTTCTAGGGTTTACCCCAAAAAATTCAGATAATCTCAATCAAATATCAATAAAAAAAAAATATATCATGATTACAAGAATAATCTAAAATTTTGCACAGTTTATTCACAGAACAACAATGCAGATTTTCAGAAAATCACATATACATATAATTTAAAAAATGCACATAAATACAATATTCTTGTTTCATGAAAATCTGAGTTATCTAATTAGATGTGAGTGGGCTCTAATACCAATTGATGAATTATTTTATGCAGCGGAAGCAATCCAGTATCAAAATCACATGTAATCTAGACAACTAGCATAAACGGGATTTCGCGGGTTACCTCTTGAAGCATGAACATATCTCTTCTACCACGTGAGCCTTCAGTTCCATAATTTCTCAATGGAATCTCCATCAATCGCACAATCCTGATCCTCAAACGTTCCACAGTCTTCTAATGTTTGCCCAAATAATATTGGAAATAGCAATTTCGTGTGGGCGAAATTTCTAGGAAAACTTGGCTGAAAATTTCAGCCACCATGTGCTCTACCCTCTAGGTGGAAAACCTTATGTATTTATAGCACAAGTTTTAAGGGTTAAGACCCTTTTCCAAAACCTTTTGGGTTTTCTTTTCCACCAGAAAAATGATTCTTTTATTTCCTATTATTTAGGCACAGTAGGGACCACCAAATTTAATTAACAAGGCTTCAATTATAGAATTAATTTCTAATTTTCGAAATTAATATTTATCATAATTAATTACAAATTATTCCACTAAAAATTCATAATTGCACCCCTTATCCACTTTCAAAATTCATCTACTAAATCTTATTTAACTCCCAATGTTAAGATTTAGATACTAATCAATTAAATCAAATTACTGACGATTTAATTTATTGATTATTTCATTTAGACTTCGCTTAACTTATTTCATGTGTCGGATACAAAATCCACCGGCCAGGTTTACACATGAAAACTTATAAGCTTTCATAAAGGTGTATCATCAATCTCTAAACCGAGACATGGATTCCATAAACTAACTATTACTTCGCCAATGTACATTATTATTATAGGCATATTGACCAACGAAAGAATTTCGCCTTTTAATAAATTAAAACAATAATAATACACACAACTAATAATAATTATATCAAAATTAAGAGTATAAATATATTTAATGACTAGAGAGTTTATTTTATTAAGTCAGTATAAAATACTTATCTCTACCTGGTCTGTTCAATACATACAAAATGTACTAGCACAAGAAGTTGGAATTAAATCATTCTCATAATCAAGATAAATTATATTTAATCTTGTGTACAATCATTCCTAATGGTTTGTCCAATCTCATTATTAGATTGTAAACTCAAACTTTATACTTATAAGGATCAATAATTTAATCTTTCGTGTACAAGCTAAACCCTATACATTATATCACCTCCTATATAAGCAAAGGACACATGCTAATAATATGATCTATTTAAAACTCTATTAAAATTGAATAAATAATTATTTCATAATAAATACTATATCTAAACCAAACCCATGGTTAATAGTATAAATCCCAACATCATCGCGACCATCTAATTAGTAGCCAATGATGAGTCGCCTAATCGACACAAACTAATCAAACATCTAGTCCGAAATAGGGTTTAAAAGCTTTTCAATTTCCAATTTCTTTTCAAGGTTCTTAAAGTTGCCATCTTTTAACACGACCAATATCTCATCAGCAACCCCACTCACAATATTAAAGGGTTGTCTACCAATTTACTACTGAATAAGGTTGAGCGTGGCTTTATAAGCAGCCATAGTTTCTATAGTTTTAGGCTGGTAAACTCCATCTTCCTCATCTGTAACGACCCGGCCGGTCGTTTTAGAAAATTACGCCCTAATCCCCAATTTAACTATTCCCCTAAGTTCATTTCTGCTATTGTGGTTTGCTGGGAGAGTCGGTTCTGAAATTTGGAGTACTTTGGGACACTTAGTCCCTAAATGAGAGCTTTAAGGTTAGAAAATGGTCGGTAACCAGAATAGTGTTAAGACGATCTCAGAACGGAAATCCGATGGTTCCATTAGCTCCGTTAGGTGATTTTGGGGTTGGGAGCGCATCCGGAATGTATTTTGGAGGTCCGTAGCTCAACTAGGCTTGAAATGCCGAAGTTTGAAATTTTGGTGAATCTGAATGATAGGTGAGATTTTGATCTGGGGGTCGGAATGGAATTCCGACAATTTCTGTAGCTTCGTTATGTGATTTTAGATTTGTTCGCAAATTTTTAGGTCATTCGGACGTCGTTTGGTCGGATTTTAGATCGAATGTGCAATTCGGAAAGTTTTAAGAAATTTAGGCTTGAATTCGATGTGAATTATGGGTTTTGATGTTGTTAGACGTGTTTTTAAGATTGGAATGAGTTCGTATCGTGTTTTGGAGTGTGTTGGTGGTTTTCGTTGGGGTCCCGGGAGCCTCGGGATGAATTCGGGGGTCCAAACGGACCAATTTGTGCCAAAAAGCACTGTTGTTTCTGCTGCAATAATCGCAGAGCAATTTTGCTCTCCGCGATCGTGGAGATGGCCATGCGATCGCGTAAGGGAAAAAACCATGAGCTCTGCGATCGTGAAAAAAGGCGTGCGATCGTGTAAGTCTGGAAGAATAAGCATCGCGATCGCGTGAGGTAGTATGCGATCGCGTAGGGTAGTTTGGGGTGCCGGACGAGTTTGTTCTTCGCGATCGCGTTCGTGTCATTGCGATCGCGAAGGGTCCTTAAGTTGTTCACTGCGATCGCGTCCAGGATCACGTGATCGCGTAGAGGAAAACTAGGCCGCCCATATTTTGTGCATCGCGATCGCAAGCCCAGTGCTGCGATCGCGTAGAGTAAACTGGCCTGGCAGTGACTTTAAGTCCAGAACATTTCAGTCGCGGCCTAACACACAAAAACCACCATTGTTGAGCTCCAAGAGAGGGAATTGAAGGGGAAACGCTGGGATATCATCGGGAAATCATCGGGGGTAAGTTTCTTGACCTTAATTCGTTGGTTTATCATGAAATCCGTGATTATTTCACCGAAAATGGAAGATTAAAGGTGGGTTTGAGCCCTAGGCCTAAATTTTAGAAAACCTTTGATTTGAATGGGCAAACGGAGAACGATTTTGATAAATTTTATATGCACGGACTCTTATTGAGACAAGGAACCCGAATATATAATTTTCATGATTTTTCGATAAGCGTACCGAAAGTCGGTTTTTGGCAACTTGTGGGTTTTGGTGTATTTTGAGTTGTCTTGATTGGGTAATGCCCAATTGGCCTATTTTGATGTGATTCTATTGATTTTTATCAGATACTACACCTGTGGAGGCCGACATTCACGGCAAGAGAGTTGTCTCTTCGCGGTTTTGTACCGGAATCGAGGTAAGTGGCTTGTCTAACCTTGTGTGGGGAAAACTTTACCCCTAGGATATTATGTGATAGTTTAAATGCCTTGTACGCGAGGTGACGGGCGTGTGCATGCGCTAGTTGTTGTAACTCACTTTACTTGAATTGTCCAATTTGTGATATTCCTGTTCTTAACTATTAAATTGTGACCTTTACCTGGTATTCGTTAGGGGAGCATGATTAGGTAGGATTTATCTGTCTAATTGCCTAATTGTCCTACTTGAACTTCTTGATAATTGTTGGCACTAGTCCTCGGTGAAGTTGTAGTTAAGCATATTATGTTTTCTGTGTGTGTTTCCTTTATTTGTTGTGTTGAGGGGACTGCGGGTTCAATTCCCGGAGATCCCAGGGCTGTGGGTTCGATTCCCAGAGACTCGGATTTGCTATTGTTTGTGGACTACGGGTTCAATTCCCGGAGATCCAAGGGTTGCGGGTTCGATTTCCGGAGACCCGGAGTTTATTGATATATATTATTGAGATACGAACTGCGGGTTAGATTCCCGGAGATCCTGAGATCATTGAGATACACCCTGAGGTATTGAGACAGGGGCTGCGGGTTCGATTCCCGGAGACCCAAAGATACCGTTATTGGAACTACGGGTTAAATTCCCGTAGCTCCTGGACTGTGGATTATAGAGTGGAACTGTGGGTTCAATTCCCACAGGTCCTGGACTTGTTAATTGAATTTTGTTACTTGTTGTTAGCTTACTTGTAGACGGCTGTAGTAATCATTTTATTTTTGTTATTTCGGAATTATTATCATTTAAACTGCTTATTATTGTTATTATCATTATATTATTTGTTTCTCAGTAGGGCCCTGACCTTCCTCGTCACTACTCCATCGAGGTTAGGCTTGGCACTTACTGAGTACCGCCGTGGTGTACTCATGCTACTCTTCTGCACACTTTTGTTGTGCGGATCCAGGTACATCAGGACAGGCTCACACCAGGTGATTCAGCAGCGCTTTGGGAGACCTCGAGGTATGATCTGCTACGTCCGCGGATCCGGAGGCCTTCCTTCTATTCTAGTGCTAGTAGATGTTTTTCCTTCATTCCGTTGTTAGATACTCTTTATACATAGAGCTACAGTTGTATGTTCTCTTTCAGTCTGTGTTACCCATGGGATTCCGTGTCTTGGTAGTATTTTATATAGTGTATTTGACGGGTGTATCTGCCAAGCGGTACGGATTACATTCTTTTTATCTCAAATTCCGCTAATTCTTATTAAATGTGTATAAGCTTGTATATTCCGCAACGTGTTAGGCTTACCTAGTCGTGGAGACTGGGTGCCATCACGAAATATTCACGATTGGTGAACTAGGGTCGTGACAAGTTGGTATCAGAGCTCTAGGTTCATAGGAGTCACGGGACATAGACCGGTTACTTAGAGTCTCGCCGATCGATACAGAGACGTCTGTATTTATCTACGAGGGGCTATGTAACTGTTTAGGAAACTCTTCATTTCTTTTGGATTCCTTGTCGTGCGACATTTTTAGCATCAAAATCTAAACTATTGCTTTCCATTCTCTCACAGATGGTGAGGACACGAGCTACTCGCGACGATCAGGTACCCGCGCCCCCTGTTGCCGCCGTCAGAGGCCTGGGTCGAGATAGAGGATGAGGACGCGCCCGAGGTGCAGCCACAGCACCCGCGCGTGCCGCCGCTGAGGTGCCACAAGTAGACCAGGTAGGAGCGCAGGCACCTGGTACACCGACTACAGCTGCTACTACTCCAGCACTACAGGAGACCCTGGCCCAGTTCATGAGTATGTATACCACTTTAGCTCAGGCAGGACTGCTTCCTCTCGTCGCAGCTACATCCCAGGCCGGGGGAGGGGCCCAGACTCCCGCAGCCGTTACACCTGAGCAGCGTGTGCCAGTGGGACAGGTTCCAGAGGTTTTGGTTATGCCTCCTGCCGCCCCAGTACAGCCCGGAGGTGGACCAGCTGCCTCTGAGGACGAGCAACGTAGATTGGAGAGGTTCGAGAAATATGACCCTCCGGTGTTCGGTGGTTTGGCTTCGGATGATGCATTGGGTTTTCTAGAAGAGTGTCATCGTATTCTTCGTACTATAGGGATTGTGGAGACCGGCGGGGTTTCCTTCACTGCTTTTCAGTTTCGTGGGGCAGCTTATGATTGGTGGCGCACGTATGAGTTGGATAGTCCAAAAGACTCTGCTTTATTGACCTGGACACAGTTTTCAGATCTGTTTTTGAGGGAGTTTGTTCCACAGAGCCTTAGGGATTCTTGGCGCTCGGAGTTTGAGCGGTTGCGACAGGGCTCCATGTCAGTATCGGAGTATGCTATCAGTTTCACCCGTCTAGCCAGGCATGCACCAGCCTTGGTTGCCACGATTTGGGAGAGAGTGCGGAGATTTATTGAGGGCCTTATTCCGCCGATCCGGTCCAGTATGGCCAGAGAGTTGGAGATGAATATACCTTATCAACAGGCGGTGAGCATTGCCCGGAGGATTGAGAGTATGCTCCCTAGAGAGCGGGGACAGAGGAAGGCCAAGAGGTCTCGTGAGTCGGGCCATTTATCCGGTGCTCGCACTTCAGTAGCAGGTCGTTTTGGCAGGGGTTATTCTGGTCATCCAGTTCATTCAGCATTGTCGGCAGCCGGTAGTACTCCAGCTCTTCCGGCACCTCAGGAGCCTTATTATGCTCCCCCAGTTTCCAGTGTGTCTCCTGCGCGGGGTACCTCTAGGGGTCAGACAAGCGGGGGTGAGGCCGGTCAGTCACAGCCACCGCGTCCCCCCAGAGCTTGTTTTGAGTGCGGGGATACTCGCCACCTGGTTAGGGAGTGCCCCAGGCGCAGGAGAGGAGCCCCTCATCAGTCATCACAACATCGGCGTGGTTCTCAGGGCCAGTAGGCTATCATTCCAGCCCCAGCTGCCACTCCACCTGCCCAGCCAGCCAGGGGCGGGGGTCAGGGTTCCAGAGGCCGCCCTCGAGAGGGGGGACAGGCCAGATTCTATGCTATTCCTGATCGCGCTGCGGCTGTTGCATCTGACTCTGTTATCACAGGTATTATTCTGGTTAGTCACAGGGAGGCATCGGTTCTATTCGACCCCGGTTCCACTTTTTCATATGTGTCTTCTTACTTTGCTTCTCATCTGGGTGTGCCTCGGGATTCTTTGAGTGCCCCCATTTATGTTTCCACTCCGGTGGGTGATTCTTTGGTCGTGGACCGTGTATATCGGTCGTGTTTGGTTACCATTTGTGATTTTGAGACCAGAGCGGATCTATTGCTGCTTGGGATGGTCGATTTTGATATTATTCTGGGCATGGACTGGTTGTCGCCCCATTATGCTATTCTTGATTGTCACGCCAAGACCGTGACGCCGGCTATGCCAGGCATTCCACGTATTGAGTGGAGTGGTACTCTAGATCACACCCCTAGCCGTGTTATTTCTTTTCTCAGAGCTCAGCGGATGGTTGAGAAGGGGTGTGCTGCTTATCTAGCCTATGTGCGGGACGTCAGTATTGACACTCCCTCTGTTGATTCCGTTCCTGTGGTACGTGACTTTGCTGATGTATTTCTAGCTGATCTCCCGGGTATGCCGCCCGACAGAGATATTGATTTTGCTATTGATTTGTTGCCGGGCACTCAGCCCATTTCTATTCCACCGTACCGTATGGCTCCTCCTAAGTTGAAGGAGTTGAAGGATCAGTTACATGAGTTATTGGGTAAGGGTTTCATTCGACCCAGTGTTTTGCCTTGGGGTGCTCTTGTGTTGTTTGTGAAGAAAAAGGACGGTTTTATGCGTATGTGTATTGACTATCGTCAGCTGAACAAGGTTACAGTAAAGAACCGGTATCCTTTGCCTCGCATTGATGATTTATTTGACCAGCTACAGGGCGCACATGTGTTTTCTAAGATTGATTTGCGCTCTAGGTATCATCAGCTGAAGATTCGGGAGCCAGATATCCCGAAGACTGCCTTCAGAACCCGGTATGGCCACTATGAATTCTTCGTAATGTCTTTTGGGCTGACTAATGCTCCAGCAGCCTTTATGCATTTGATGCACAGTGTGTTCAGGCCTTATCTGGAATCGTTCGTGATCGTCTTCATTGATGATATTCTAGTATATTCCCGGAGTCGGGAAGAGCACGAGCAGCATTTGAGGATAGTGCTTCAGATTCTGAGGGAGAAGCAGCTTTATGCCAAGTTCTCTAAATGTGAATTCTGGTTGAGTTCGGTGGCATTTTTGGGCCACGTGGTGTCGAGTGATGGTATTCGAGTAGATCCGAGGAAGGTGGAGGCCGTGCAGAGTTGGCCCAGACCCTCCTCCGCTACTGAGATTCATAGTTTCCTTGGTTTGGTGGGTTATTATCGTCGTTTCGTAGAGGGATTCTCTTTGATTGCAGCACGTATGACCAGATTGACCCAAAAGGGTGCCCCTTTTCAGTGGGCAGATGAGTGTGAGGCGAGCTTTCAGAAGCTCAAGGAAGCTTTGACTTCGGCCCCTATATTGATGTTGCCTACAGGTTCGGGGTCCTATACAGTATATTATGATGCCTCACGAGTTGGACTTAGTGCAGTATTGATGCAGGACGGTAGGGTGATTGCTTATGCTTCTCGGCAGTTGAAGCCACATGAGAAGAACTATCCCGTTCATGATTTGGAGCTAGCTGCCATTGTTCATGCCTTAAAGATTTAGCGTCATTACTTGTATGGGGTTCCTTGTGAGATCTACACTGATCACCGTAGCTTGCAGCACTTGCTTAAGCAGAAGAACCTAAATATGCGACAGAGGAGATGGTTGGAGCTACTGAAGGACTATGATATTACTATTCTCTATCATCCGGGCAAGGCTAATGTGGTTGCCGATGCCTTGAGTCATCGGGCAGAGAATTTGGGAAGTTTGGCGTACCTACCAGCTTCGGAGAGGCCCATGGCGATCGATGTTCAGGCTTTAGCCAGGCAGTTTGTTAGACTGGATCTTTCGGAGCCCAGCCGAGTTCTGGCTTGTGTGGTTTCTCGGTCTTCTCTAATTGACCACATCAGGGAGCGTCAGTTCGACGACCCTCATTTGCTTGTCCTTCAGGATAGAGTTCGGCGTGGTGATGCTCGAGATGTTACCATCGGGGATGATTGAGTTATGAGGATGCAGGGGCGTATCTGTGTGCCCAATGTAGATGATCTTCGAGAGCTGATTCTAGCAGAGGCCCATAGTTCGCGGTATTCCATCCATCCGGGTGCCGCGAAGATGTATCAGGACTTGAAACAGCATTACCGGTGGAGGCGGATGAAGAGGGATATAGTTGATTATGTTTCCAGATGCCTCAACTGCCAGCATGTGAAGTATGAACATCGGCGTCCGGGTGGATTGATGCAGCAGATTGAGATTCCAGAGTGGAAATGGGAGCGCATCACCACGGACTTTGTATCTGGACTTCCACGGACCGTTAGGAAGTTTGATTCCATTTGGGTTATCGTGGATCGATTGACCAAGTCCGCCCACTTTATACCGGTGAGCACTACTTATTCATCGGAACGACTGGCAGAGATCTATATCAGGGAGATAGTTCGGCTGCATGGTATTCCAGTTTCCATCATTTCAGATAGAGGCACTCAGTTCACTTCACGGTTCTGGAGAGCTGTACATCAGGAGTTAGGTACTCGGGTGGAGCTGAGCACAGCATTTCACCCTCAGACTGATGGGCAGTCCGAACGCATTATTCAAATTTTTGAGGATATGCTCCGTGCGTGCGTGATTGAGTTTGGAGGTTCATGGGATCACTTTTTGCCACCGGCGGAGTTTGCTTATAATAACAGCTACCAGTCTAGTATTCAGATGGCACCGTACGAGGCCCTATACGGTAGGAGGTGCAGGTCTCCCGTGGGTTGGTTTGAGCCGGGCGAGGCCAGGTTGCTAGGTACTGATATGGTTCAGGAGGCTATGGACAAGGTCAAGGTGATTCAGGATAGACTTCGTGCAGCCCAGTCTAGACAGAAGAGTTATGCGGACAAGAAGGTTCGCGATGTGGCTTTTATGGTTGGCGAGCGGGTTCTGCTTCGAGTCTCGCCCATGAAGGGAGTTATGAGGTTTGGGAAGAAAGGAAAGCTGAGTCCTAGGTTTATTGGCCATTTTGAGATTTTGAGGCGTGTTGGGGAGGTTGCTTATGAGTTGGCCTTACCTCCCGGTCTAGCCGGAGTTCACCCCGTATTTCATGTCTCCATGCTCCGGAGATACCATGGTGACCAGTCGCATGTGTTGGATTTCACTTCTGTTCAGCTAGACAAGGATCTGTCTTATGTTGAGGAGCCAGTAGCCATTCTAGACAGGCAGGTCAGAAAGCTAAGGTCAAAGAACATCGCTTCGGTAAAGGTTCGGTGGCGGGGCCAGCCGGTCGAGGAGGCGACTTGGGAGACCGAGCAGGATATGCGCAGGCCAGTACCCTCATCTTTTCACTACTCCGGGTATGTTTTCTATGCTCGTTCGAGGACGAACGAATCTTTTAAGGGTGGGAAGATGTAACGACCTAGCCGGTCATTTTAGAAAATTACGTCCCAATCCCCAATTTAACTGTTCCCCTAAGTTCATTTCTGCTATTGTTGTTTGCTGGGAGAGTCGGTTCTGAAATTTGGAGTACTTTGGGACACTTAGTCCCTAAATGAGAGCTTTAAGGTTAGAAAATGGTCCATAACCAGAACAGTGTTACGACGATCTCGGAACGGAAATCCGATGGTCCCATTAGATCCGTTAGGTGATTTCGGGGTTGGGAGTGCGTCCGGAATGTATTTTGGAGGTCCGTAGCTCAATTAGGCTTGAAATGCCGAAGTTTGAAATTTTGGCAAAACCGAACGATAGGTGAGATTTTGATCCGGGGATCGGAATGGAATTCTGACAATTTCTGTAGCTTCGTTATGTGATTTTGGATATGTTTGCAAATTTTCAGGTCATTCGTACGTCGTTTGGTCGGGTTTTAGATCGAATGTGCAATTCGGAAAGTTTTAAGAAATTTAGGCTTGAATTCGATGTGAATTATGGGTTTTGATGTTGTTAGACGTGTTTTTATGATTGGAATGAGTTCGTATCGTGTTTTGGAGTATGTTGGTGGTTTTCGTTGGGGTCCCGGGAGCCTCGGGATGAATTCGGGGGTCCATACGGACCAATTTGTGCCAAAAGCACTGTTGTTTCTGCTTCAATAATCGCAGAGCAATTTTGCTCTCCGTGATCGCGGAGATGGCCATGCGATCGCGTAAGGGAAAAACCCTGAGCTCTGCGATCGCGAAGTAAGGCGTGCGATCGCGTAAGTCTGGGAGAGTAAGCATCGCGATCGCGTGAGGTAGTATGCGATCGCGTAGGGTAGTTTGGGGTGCCGGACGAGTTTGTTCTTCGCGATCGCGTTCGTGTCATTGCGATCGCGAAGGGTCGCTGAGTTGTTCACTGCGATCGCGTCCAGGATCACGCGATCGCGTAGAGGTAAAATAGGCCGCCCATATTTTGTGCATCGCGATCGCAAGCCTAGTGTTGCGATCGCGTAGAGTAAACTGGCCTGCAGTGACTTTAAGTCCAGAATATGTCAGTCGCGGCCTAACACACCAAAACCGCCATTGTTGAGCTCCAAGAGAGGGAATTGAAGGGGAAATGCTGGGATATCATCGGGAAATCATCGGGGGCAAGTTTCTTGACCTTAATTCGTTGGTTTATCATGAAATCCGTGATTATTTCACTGAGAATGGAAGATTAAAGGTGGGTTTGAGCCCTAGGCCTAAATTTTAGAAAACCTTTGATTTGAATGGGCAAACGGAGTCCGATTTTGATAAATTTTATATGCACGGACTCGTACTGAGATAAGGAGCCCGAATATATAATTTTTGTGATTTTTCGATAAGCGTACCGAAAGTCGGGTTTTGGCAACTTGTGGGTTTTGGTGTATTTTGAGTTGTCTTGATTGGGTAATGCCCAATTGGCCTATTTTGATGTGATTCTATTGATTTTTATCAGATACTACACTTGTGGAGGCCGACATTCGCGGCAAGAGAGTTGTCTCTTAGCGGTTTTGTACCGGAGTCACTCAAATTAACACAACCGAAGAGAGTATATCAGAAAAAACACTGTGTGATCATGCCTCGTGAAAATTTTATAATTTTTGAGATATAAAACTTTTAAGTCTTCTCTAAAGAGACATGGGATGTTCAAATGGAATTTCATATAAATTATTATTCTAAAGCACCGGATTAGTTAATTATAACCTAAAAGTTAGCTGATCCAGCACGTAAATTGCTCCTTATATAAACACGAATTAGATGATTACGCGTGGAAGGTTGATAACTTGACCTCCCCCATTAAGAAAACAAATTAGTTCTAGAAACCACTAATATTTAATTCTCGATAAAGTTCAATTTCTTCTTACTTACATGTCAAGCTATCTGGTATCCACAAAATACAGCTGAGATTTAAATTTATCTTAGTTTATTTGTGATAAATGTAATTTCTCATAGTCAACTAGATTTGAAGAAAAAAAAAAAGTTTTGAAGTTAACTCCTTTTTACGTATGTCTCTTTTGTGGGGTTTATTTGATAAAATTCGAAGTAATTTACACACAAAATCAGAGAATTTTTACGTAGACAAAAGTGTTACATGGTTATACTTAAATTTAGATCTTTACGTCTCAATTTTTTTTAAAAAAGTCCTGTTTTAAGCCTTAGTAAGTAAGCAATCAAATCCGTTTCGATTCAATATTTTTCTTAATATACGGAAGTTATAGTATATGTTTTTGATTTATTATCTTTCTTAAATAATCTACTTTTATCAGGGACATCGTCACATTATTAGTTGTTGGTTTGGTCAGATCCAGTAATTTTTATTCAAACCCTAATTTGTATTAAGAAATTTAATGAATGTACATAAATTATTAATTTAAAACTCAATAATTAAATTATAATCTCGAATTCATAAAGTTCAAATCTTTTAACTTCGCCTCTCACATTTATAGTAGCCTTTAACGTAATGGCGTTATTTATAAATATGTTAGTTAGATTGCTAGACCACTTCCTTGATTAGGATTTTAAAAAAGTTTTAAAACTTTAAATTTGAATTAATATAGTAAATCGTTGTGTTAATTCAAGACGGTAAACTATATCAAATTTGAGTATTAGTGTTTTTTATATATTCTCATATTAGTGTTTATATTATTTAGGACAAAAGGTAGACTAATACCAAACAACTAATTTCTTGATTGTTCTTTGTATTTGTATTTGTATTTGTATTTAAACAGTGAAATCAGTAATTACAGTGGGAAGTAAATAGGGTAAATTGAATGGTAAAAGACATCACCTAGAAGCTATAAATTTACCTCGAAAAAATCAACTCTGGTACAGTACGATAACGCGCCCGTTTGTCTTCACATTTTCCTTCTTCTAGTACCTTCCATTTAGCTCAATATACATCAGCTGCCACGCTGATTAAATTGACGGCTCAAATCTCGCTTTAACATAGGACCAGAATCTAGGGGTGGGCATCGGTCGGTTCGGCTCGGTTTTGTAGAATTTTGGTTCGGTTTATTCGGTTTTCGGTTTGTAATTTTAATAACCAAACCAAACCAAAGTATTTACGGTTCGGTACGGTTTTTTTAAAATTCGGTTCGGTTATGTTCGGTTTATATTTTCGGTTTTAAACAGTTTGGTAATAACCAAAGTATTTAGTGTTCTGCGGATAGTGCTGATGCTTCATGCTTGTGACAGTGGAGGAACTAGCTACTGCAACAGCAATCTCTCAGTTGAGGATCAACTTAATCTTGCTGTCTAATTTTCTAATGTCTAATTACTGTTCCTTGCACTCTGCAGCAGTACCTGAAAAGTCTGAGGGATACGTTCAAGTGTTCCTTGATGGAGGACTAAATCAACAGAGAATGGGGGTGCGTATCGTATTTCCTTTGTTGGTAGTTCCTTTAATGATTAACTCCATCTGTTATAGAATTTGACCCTTCATTACTGACATCTATATTTCTTGGAAAAGATTTGCGATGCAGTTGTTGTTGCCAAAATTCTGAATGCCACACTTGTGATCCCTCAGTTGGAAGTAAATCCTGTTTGGCAAGATTCAAGGTATTTTTAGCATATTGCTAATATTGGTTTAGTTTCAACTTTTAATTTTAAGTATATACAAACTTATCTTCCTCTTTCCTACAGCTCATTCATGGATATATTTGATGTGGATCACTTCATCAATGTATTGAAAGACGACGTATCTATAGTCAAAGAGTTGCTTGATGAATTCGCTTGGAGCACACGAGAATATTATGGCACAGCTATTCGACCTACAAGAATCAAGACTGCTCCAGTTCATGCTTCAGCGAATTGGTACTTACAGAATGTTTCACCTGACATTCGACAACATGCCCAAATACCTCCAACACCTACGATGTAAAGTCAACTTTCAAGCATTGGCCTTTGTTCCTCACGTCAGACATCTCGGGGATGCCCTTATCAATACCCCTAAATTTCGGTTTTTCGGTTCAACCGCAAACCGAAATAAATAAACCGTGCACCGCACCGAAAAATCGAAAATTAATAATTTTAAAACCGTAAACCGACCGAAAAACCGGTTAAACCGAAACCGAAAAACCAAAATTCACGGTTCGGCCGGTTTTTTCGGTCCGGTCGGTATTATGCCCACCCCTACCAGAATCTCTCCACCACTCTATTCTCTCCACAAAGTAAAATGGGAATTTTTCTCTAGTCCCTCAAGTATTGTAAAAATAGCAATGTTGATCCCTCCAGTTTCTGGCTAAATAGTAAATTTTTAATTCCTAAAATTGTTTCATTTTTATCATTTGAGAAGTAAATTTTCACAAATTTAACTAATGTTTATTTATTTAATATGTGATTTCTCATCTTTATCCTTTACAAAAAATATACAGCCAGACATCCCCATAGAAAATTCCTTTGGTATGTATTGAGTAAGGTAATAATAGAACTAGGAATTGTAATAAATTGTATTACATGATTAGGAAGGCTAGGGCTTCGGAGCTTTTGATCGCGAACTCGTCATTTCAGAAGAGGGAGGAGCATTTGGTTACTTTCAAAAGTTCCACGGCGAGGACTCAGATTGATTACCTCCTCCTCAGAAGGAGCGATAGAGGGTTGTGCAAGGATTGCAAGGTTATTCCGGGAGAGTCCCTTTCAACTCTTCATAGACTCCTAGTGATGGATGTAGGTCTCTGGGTGAAGAGGAAGAGGAGGGGTCCTCGGGGCCGACCGCGGATTAGATGGGGAACTTTGACTAAGGAGAAAGCCCAGGAGCTGGAGAGGAGGTTAGTTGATGGTGGAGCTTGGAGAAGTTCTGGGGAAGCGGAAGCAATGTGGTCGGAGACGGCGAACTTGGTTAGGGAGGTAGCACGGGATGCGCTCGGGGTAGCCAAGGGCTATTCAGGTAGACATCAGGGTGACTGGTGGTGGAACGATGTAGTCCAAGAAAAAGTGGAGGCGAAGAAGGCGGCGTTTGCTAAGTTGTCAGGGAGCTCAAGCGAAGAAGAAAGGAGAGCGAACAAGGAGAACTACAAGGTGGCGAGGAAGGAAGCGAAACTGGCGGTCACGGAAGCTAAAAATGCAGCGTTTGGGCACATGTACGAGGAATTGGGGGAGAAAGGCGGGGACAGAAAGTTATTCCGGTTGGCTAAGGTGAGGGAGAGGAAGGCGCGGGATCTAGACCAAGTTAGGTGCATCAAGGACGAGGATGGTAGGGTTCTGACGGGGGAGTCGCAAGTCAAGCGGAGATGGCAGGAATACTTTCGAGACCTTCTTAACGAAGAGGGGATCGAGTCTTAGAGCTAGGGGAGCTGGGGCATTCAGAGTGTACTAGAGACCTCGGGCACTGCAGGTGCATTAAGGAGGAGGAGGTCTTGAGGGCGTTGCGTAGGATGAGTAGGGGTCGAGCGACTGGGCCAGACGAAATTCCGGTGGAGTTTTGGAAATGCATGGGTAGGTCAGGAGTGGAGTGGTTGTCCAGGTTGTTCAACGTGATCTTTAGGACCAAGAGGATGCCGGAGGAGTGGAGATGGAGTACAGTGGTTCCCTTGTACAAAAACAAAGGGGATATCCAGTGTTGCAACAACTATAGGGGTATCAAATTAATAAGTCACACCATGAAGGTCTGGGAGAGGGTGATCGAGGCGAGGGTGAGGGAGATGTCATCTATATCTGTGAACCAGTTTGGTTTCATGCCGGGTCGCTCTACTACAGGAAGCTATCCACCTTGTGAGGAGGGTGGTGGAACTGTTCAGGGATAAGAGGAAGGACCTGCATATGGTGTTTATCGACTTGGAGAAGGCGTACGATAAGGTCCCTAGAGAGGTTCTGTGGAGATGCTTGGAGGCGAAGAGCGTGCCAGAAGCCTACATCACAGTGATCAAAGACATGTATGATGGAGCCAAGACTAGGGTTAGGACGGTGGGTGGCGACTCGGACCATTTTCCGGTGGTTATGGGGCTACATCAAGGATCAGCGCTAAGCCCTCTCTTATTTGCCTTGGTAATGGATGCTCTAACTCGGTAATTAATGGAGATGTAATTAATATTTGGCTTGCCTAGCTTCCATTTAGTAGGCGCCATCATGACCCCGATGGTGGGAAATTCGGGTCGTGACACATGACCCTTGATAGGAAAGTTTGGAGGTCTAGTATTAGGGTTGTAGGGTAGGGCCTTCTAGAATTCTTAGTACTTCTGTTAGGGGCTGAGTGGGGTTTGGTAGGGATCTCTATAGTTAATTAATGTATTGTATTGTGCCTCTTATGGTAGTAACCGATTGGTATTATTGCATGTCATTCTACTTTTGGTTTTATGTTTAAATAATTATTTATTTGATTTATCCCGAATTTACTAACATTGTTTTGTTTTGTTTTGTTTGTTGATTTTCTCTCTCTCTTTCTGAGCCGAGGGTCGGCCGGAAACAGCCTCTCTGCCCTTTCGGGTAGGGGTAAGGCCTGTGTACGTATTACCCTCCCCAGATCCCACTTTGTGGGAACATACTGGGTAGTTGTTGTTGTTGTTGTTGTTATATTAATGTTATGTTATAATATATGTTCTCTATAACAACACGCTCTATAACATCTAAAAATATTCGAACAAATGAGCATGTTATAGAAAGATTTGACTGTAATTTGTTTCATCTTTCCCTTCGTATAATGATGTTTGACTTAACAGGGAAAGAAAAATAGTTCTACTCAATTAACATGCATATAATATTTATACTTGAAATGAGTTAAAGTAATAATTAAAAATTCAATTTGATAGCTAAAATAACATATTAGTTTAGAATTGTACTCTATAAGACGATAATGTTATTGCTAAATCAATCTTAGCTTAAGATTATAAAACAAAAGGAGTCATATAAGCTAAAAGGAAGATAATAATATTACTCTTTGTTTTATATTAATACTACATTTAGTTTGTTGAAGTTTAGTAATGAATTAAAACTAGAAGTGGTAAATTTATCAATTAAAGGCTAAAAAATTGCAAATTTGCACCTAAGAGAGCGTGTTAATGGAGCAAGAATGTATCAATGGCAGATAAGATAAAAATTTATGTAAAAATAAAAAGCATGTGATTTCAACATTTATGTCTAAGCATTTGTTAATAAAATTATTCAGTGCTTATGTTGATAAAAAAAAATAGCATGTAATTTATTAATTAAAGTGCGCACAAATAGATCTAAACACGAAAATAATGGTTAAATTCGAAAAAGCAAAGAGTATATAGGGTCAAAAAATAAATTGACTAATAATTGAAGGACTAAAAGCAAAATCTCAGCAGTATAAAGCCAACTACAGATTCATCATTTTCTCTCTAAGACTAAGAATCTCTGCAGTTTTATCTCTTGGATACAGTACACACATAAATTCACCGATTTTCAAGGATTAGGGTTTTATTTTACAGATAATGACGGAACACGAGGAGCGTAAAGTGGAGAAATCTGAGGAGCATGAGGAGTCTGTAATGGAAAAAATCACTGAAACACTTCATCTCAGTAACAATAACCATCACTCTTCTTCATCTTCTTCTGATTCTGACGACGATAAGAAAACGGCGTCATCTCTTCCTGAAACGTCGTCGTTTAAGTCTAAGGTTCGTCGGCTTTTTGGTAGGGAACGTCCTGTTCACAAAGTCTTCGGCGGTGGTAAACGTGAGTCTTTCTCTCTCTCTCTCTCTCTCTCTCTCTCTCTTTTTGCTTTTTTCATTTACTCTTATTTTTTCTGCTCTTTGTTGAAAAAAAAGGAAAAGAAGTCTAATATAGTTGACTAATAACAGAGTGGAACTTTTATTTGACAAAGGATTGATATTTTGATTGCTACTCTATTTGCCCTTTCGATATTCTATTTTAGTGGGTTTTAATTGTATCTGTTTGTTCACTGTTTTTAGATCTGGATCTGTATATTAGTGTAATTATAACTTTAACAAGATTGTAAAAGTTTTAGGCTTTTTGTTTAGTTTAATGGGCTCGGATGGCTTGAGACTATTGATGGATCACTTTGCCCAAAATATTAGGCACGAGTGTTACCTTTTTACCTCTGAGATGATTATGTCAACCCCTTTTTGCTTGGATTGTAGTTTCGAACTATAAGCTTTGCGATATTTTAGTCTAAGGGCAAGAAATTTTTTGAGGTATTCAGTTCAACATATTTGGGGAGCTAATATTTTTAATAATAGTATTATTATGTTTGGTTTGTCTAATATTAGCCTGAAATGAGTTTACAACATTGTTGATGAGACTCCAACTTTTTTGGAACTGAGACTTGGTTGTTGTTGCATGGTTGTTATTGCTATTGCATTCAGATAGCATTTATGAGTCTAGTCCAAGTGGAGTGGATTGGATATAGAGTATTCAGATATTGAGCGGACCTAACTTAGAAGTTGAGGTTCATTGGAATCAGTAGCTTTGGCGCAACACCTATATATACATTAAAAATTTCACAAAATAAGTACAAATATAAGGACTATGAATCTAGTAAATCAAATAGGTTATGGTAGAATTCCAAACTTGAACCTTTCTCAAAATAACACACCCCAAAAAATGTTGGAACTCTGAACCATCAAGTTCAAATCTTGAATCTGCTTCTAAAATTATATAGCTGGTACAGTTAGTTTTTCTGAGGCATAGATGATTGATGTTTTGAAATTCATAATTCACACGCTGTATTGTTTGGTGGTTCAGCTGCTGATGTGTTCTTGTGGAGAAACAAGAAGATTTCTGCTGTATTTCTTGGTGGAGCCACAGCTATCTGGGTTCTCTTTGAGGTAGTAGAATACCATTTCCTTACCCTACTCTGTCATGGTTTGATAGTTGCTCTGGCTGGATTGTTTTTGTGGAGCAATGCTAGCGCCTTCATTCACAAGTAAGTTATCTTACTGTTATACTTAAATGATATACAACCTTCAAGTGGAATGTGTATTAGAAGATTGGTATAGCAGACTCTTACAAGTTTGGGATAGCGGCTTAGCTTGTTGATTTTTTGATCGCTTGATGGTTTCTTTGTTCTACTTAGATCTGCACCACACATTCCGGAAGTTCACGTCCCTGAGAAACCTGTATTGGAGTTTGCCGCTGGTCTTAGGAATGAGATCAATCATGCCTTTGCAGTTCTGAGGGAAATTGCAGCTGGAAGAGATCTAAAGATGTTCCTTATGGTGTGTGTGTTATCTTCTATGCTAAGTTCTAAGATACTTTATCTTTTATGCTAAGTTCTAAGATACTTTCATCTGAATGACTTGTTTGGTTACAAAACCTCATTTCTAGTCATTACATTTTGGATTTTTGGGTGTGATATCCAATGTTAATCTTGTAAACTTGCCAGGTCATTGGCGGCTTGTGGATCTTGTCAGTCTTGGGCAGTTGCTGTGATTTCTTGAGCCTATTCTACATAAGTAAATTCTTCACCCTTGATTAGTTGGCCTTAATTTTTAGATGCAAGTTTTGGACGATTCGATATTGATTTGTGCAACTTCTTGAAACAGTTGTTGTGGTGCTCCACACGGTGCCTGTTCTTTATGAAAAATATGAGGACCAGATCGACTCTTTTGCTGAGAAGGCCTTGCATGAACTCAAGAAACAGTATGCCGTCTTTGACTCAAAGGTATTGAGTAAAATTCCTCGAGGGCCGTTGAGAGATAAGAAGAAAGCTTAGACTCACTGTGTTAGGAGGAAGAGAAGAGGGCGTGTTGTGTTAAACAGTAGATGCATTTTGTAATTGTCCTCGTGAATTTTGATACAAGGTGATGGAAACAATGATCCCAAGTGTCGAGGTGGTTTGAATTGTTCTTTTTACAGCTATATGGTCTGATCATGGATGATATCTGCACGTTTTTGTGTTTAAAACCATGGAATTGATGTTGATGTATAATATGACATGGAATGCCAGTGTTGTATTTTAATTTTGTTAATTATTCGTTGAAGTTACGTTCCTTCTTTTCTAGTCGGTAAAGTCCATGGAGGGTGGCACAAGTAAAATAAAAATGGTTTTTGTGTTATAAATATAATTTATTTATGGTGAATGTTTATATTTAGAGAGAATGTAGGGATTATTATTTGGTGGCTAAGTCATTTTCTTCTTATAAATAGAGGGTTCTATTTTATTGTAATTCATCTTTCTAACCAATTGAGTAGAAGTTTTGGGATTGAGTATAATGATTGTTTAACCAATTGAATAGAAATTTTGGGATTGAGCATAATGATTGTTAATTATTTTATGAACTTTCTTCGTGATGAAATTCTGGATTTAAGGTAAGTTTTACTTTTTTTCTTTTAAATTCTTGATGACTAACAATGAGGCAGAATATGAAGTTATTTCAGGTATAAAATTAGTCATCAGGTACGGAGCTCGTCGATTGGTCCTACACTACGACTCACAACTTGTGGTAAATCAAGTCACTGGGACTTATCATGTTAAGGAACAAAGGTTACAGAAATACCAAACAGAAATCTGCCAACTAATGGCACAGCTCGATGAATGCCTCTTTGAACAGGTTCCTAGGGTGCATAACGCCGAAGCAGACCCACTGGCTAAACTGGCCGCTGCCCCACCAACCTGAATAAAGAAAGCACTATCACCCTCCTTCACTCAGCGATCGACCATACCGAGCTACTCTTCCTGCATCTGACTTGGGACTGGCGCAATCAATTTGTATCATATCTGCAGGATGGAAACCTACCACCCGACAAAAAAAGAAGCAAGAAAGCTTCGCACACAGGCAGTAAGGTACTGTATGATAAATAACGACCTCTACAAAAGGACTTTTGGAGGGTCCCTGGCTAAGTGCCTAGGCCCTAACCAGACGACGCCGGTATTAGAAGAGGTCCACGAATTTCATTACGGCGCTCATACAGGCAACCGAGCACTCTTGCGATGTCTAATATGGACTGGGTACTGCTGGCCCACTATGAAAAAAGACGCGGCAGAATACGTTCGCCAGTGCGAGAAATGTCAAAAGCTCGACCCTCTGATACATCAGCCGGGGGAACCCCTCCATTCGGTCACATCACCATGGCCCTTCATCAAATGGGGAATGGACATCATTGGACCGCTACCCGCCGGAGGAGGAAAGGTACGCTTTTTATTAGTTTTAACTGATTATTTCTCCAAGTAGGTGGAAGCAGGTGCCTACGCCTAGATTCGCGAGCAAGTGGTCATCGGCCTTCATCTGGAAGAACATCATATGTCGCTTCGGCATCCCCAAAGAAATAACCTGCGACAATGGACGGCAGTTCATAGGGCAAAAAACAACCGACTTCTTCCGCAAATGGCGTATCAAAAGAATACTTTCAACGCCATATCATCCAGCCGCCAACGGCCAAGCAGAGTCATCCAACAAGACCATACTGAATATTTTGAAGAAGAAACTCGAAGACGCTAAATGATTATGGCCCGAGTTACTGCCAGGAGTACTATGGGCGCACAGAACTACCCCCAAATCCTCCACAGGGGAAACTCCTTACTCATTAGCCTACGGAACTGATGCCATCATACCAGTCAAAGTCGGTGAGCCAAGCCTAAGGTACTCGCACACGAGCGGAGAAGAGAATGACGTAAATCGACTACAAGACGTTGATGAAGCCGAAGAAAGAGGGGAAATGACCCACATTAGGCTAGTGGCCTAAAAACAACAGATCGAGAGATACAACAACAAGAGAGCAAAATCCGGCCACTCAAAGTAGGCGACTATGTGTTAAAAGCCAAGACACTAGCATCCAAAGACCCTAACGAAGGAAAGTTGGGCACCAATTGGGACGGACCCTATAAAATCACCGCGGCAGTAGACAAAGGCTCCTTCCAGCTAGAGACCATGAACGGGAAGACGCTCCAAAATAACTCGAACATCTCCCACCTCAAGCATTTCTATTTTTAGAAAGAGCATCCCCCAAGTCGTACTCTTTTTCCCTCATTCGAGTTTTGTCCCAATTGGGTTTTCTCGGAGAGGTTTTTAATGAGGCGACGAAGGAGATACTCGGGAATGCTTAGACATTTAAGTCTGATACACCAAGCGTACCGACGATCGACACGAATGGCATATCACAGGGACTAGGGCTACGGCCATCTCCAATGTATAAAAGGCTATGGCCATCTCCAATGTATAAAAGGCTACGGTCATCTCTAATATATGAAAGGCTAAGGCCCTAACGACGTAAGGAAAGACTACGGTCACCTCCGACAAACAAAAGGCCACGACCACTCATAAACGCAAAAGGCTAAGGCCCTAATGACGTAAGGAAAGACTACGGTCACCTCCGACAAACAAAAGGCCACAACCACTCATAAACGCAAAAGGCTAAGGCCCTGACGGTGTAAGGAGAGACTACGGTCATCTCCAATATATGAAAGGCTAAGGCCCTAACAACGTAAGGAAAGACTACGGTCACCTCCGACAAACAAAAGGCCACGATCGCTCATAAATGCAAAAGGCTAAGGCCTTGACGGCGTAAGGAGAGAATACGGTCATCTCCAATATATGAAAGGCTAAGGCCCTAACGACGTAAGGAAAGACTACGGTCACCTCCGACAAACAAAAGGCCACGGCTACTCATAAACGCAAACGACTAAGGCCGTAACGGCGTAAGGAGAGACTACAGTCATTCCAATATACGAAAGGCTAAGGCCCTAACAGCGTAAGGAGAGACTACGGTCATCTCCGACAAACAAAAGGCCACAGCCACCCATAAACGCAAAAGGCTAAGGCCCTAACAGCGTAAAGAGAGAAAACAAAAGGCTAAGGCCCTAACAACATATAAAAAGACTACGGTCGCCTCCGATAAACAAAAGGCCACGATCGCCCACAAACGCAGAAGGCCACATCCACTTCTGAACGCATAAAATAGCCAAAGGGAAAGCGATAGCCGCGTAAAAGGAAAAACACAAGCGGCCGTGATCGGAGTCAATCCAACCTTACTACGGTGACTTAACTCAACTAAAGGTCACGCCACACGCAAAATAAAAATTGCAAAAAAAGTCATAAACACACAACAATTTCCACAAAATCATCATTAATCATTCAATAGATTACAAATTTACAACATAGCCTCGATTACAAAAAAGAAAAGGGAGAAAAAGTCCTATCTAACCATCCTGACCCCCCCACCTTCTGCCGTACCGGCCGCACCGTCAACACATTCCCCATCACCTTCGACCCGGAACGCCCTAGAAATCCAAGACCCTGTGCCCAATTGGTCCACATCCGCAAAGGTACAACCCGCTTGGTCCGGAGAGTCGGGGTTATACCCACAAGCCTCGCGCGCAACCCTAACAAGGCGATGTTGAGTTTTGACCTCTGCCTTAGTGGCTCTACCGACGGCCATCGGCTCCTCGAAAATAGCCCGCCTCGCCTCATCATATACAAGCATGTAGTGAGCCTCGCGAGACGTATTGCCAGCCAGGGCAACAGTCTCCGCCTGCTGATGGGCAGCTACCTCAACCGTTACGCTCCTGAGCTTGGGAATAAGGGCATTAACCCTGGAACGCAACTCTTCCACCTCTGCCATCGCCACACAGCCCAGTTCCAGTTCTCCCTCATGTTGCTGTGGAAGACTCTCCAGTTCGGTATTTTGAGCCACAGCGGCCATCAAGTCCGCGTCCGTCCTCTCCGGTTAGGTCGTGCGCTTCTACAGCTGATCCTCTACCAACTCCAAACCCTCATGGAAAACTCGAAACTGAGGGTCCTGGGTGTAGAGGTCCGCCAGTGTCTTATGCATACTATGGGCCTCCTAGTATTTCTTCGACGCTTTCCTAAGGGTAGCATTCGTCTTTCGCTCCCGTCGGCCTCACTCCACCTCCAAGATGAGGGTCCGAGAAAAAGATAAAGAAAAGACATAATTCAAAACGACACAACGCCTCATGGCTCATAAGAGAACTATGAAAAACCATAACCAAGTCATGCCTGCAAGGCAGCACCAGCGACTCGACGAGACAAATCTCTGTCGCTCACGACCTTCAAAGACTTTGTCTCAGCAGCTCCACATAGCAAGAACATGTCCGCCGCAGCCTGCTCGCTGTCCAGCAACCGGTTGTATCCCGTAACGATCATAAGCCGACAGGTAGGTCCCATCGTCGCCATATCCACCGGGGCTTAGTCCTCTCACGACACGTCCGCTGAAGCAGGAGCCCGTTCGGGAGTTGCTCCTTCCTCATCAGCAGCCAGCCCGGCGATAGCCGGCCCGGCGACAGCCGGCGCGCTGTCATCCTCAACATGTGGAGAAGCGGTATTTCCCAAAACCTCTCTCAAGAGGTCCGCCCTCTCCGGTCGGATGGCGTCGCCCATAAGGACTGGCCTCGACTCGGGACAACGAGTAATCATCTCTCTCTAGGCCATCATAACCATTATTCACAATTCTTCACCAATTCCAATTCCCTTGTTATCTTTCAATTCATATTTCATACCACACCACATGGTATCTCCGAAGCATAGATACATGAAAAACTGGATGCACGGCTAATAAGCTAGACGGCAAAGCTAGTCCGTAAGCCACCCCTCCCACTCTGTCTAGAATTTCAAATGGGCCAATATACCTAGGGCTGAGCTTGCTCTTCTTCCCGAACCTTACTCGGTGCCTCTTTCGCTTCAATGGCTCATCGTCCTCTGAAGCTTCCTCTTCAACAAGAAGAGGTGGAGGCAAAGGGCCCTATCTGGACGTCGGTTCATTCACCGAATCAACCACGGGACGAGAAGTCCCGGGACATTCGCAAAAGCCGGCTCCCAAATTACGGCTCCGCCTTCTAAATGAGCAGCGTCGGAAACGTCAGCACTAGATGCTTCCGCATCCGCTCGATCATCCTTCAGGGCGAGCGACCTCAGAGGCGGTCTCTCTTACGTGAACCACGTCTTCAAAACCGGAATCTGCCGACGAGGAAGTGGCGGCACGACGTCTCCTTCTCCGCAGTGCGCTCCGGGCTGCCAACACAGTTATAAAAATGCATTAGAAAACGCGACGTCTAATAAGATATGAGGCCACCATACCCAGAACCAATACTATACATGGGAGGCCATATTTTGTGGTAAATGTAACCCACGTCCTGCACTCCTCCATGAAGGGGATCAACCGTCCCACCCAGGCTTTAATGTCCGGTACGGACTGGGGTGTACGCACCCTTGCTGCAGACATAAAATATAATGAGATGACGAAAGATCGAATAGGCGCAAAGTAATTAAGCACAAAGGATAATGCTTACGTTCGGAGTTCTATGCCTCGGGAAATCCAACAGGGTCCGACACCAGATCCGAGGTTCGGACAAAGAAATATTTCAGCCAGAACTGGCGATTAGGCTTGTCGTCCGTCTCGATGACCAAGCCCTTCATCCCACGATTCTTTAACTGGAGCATCATCCATCTCATGAACCCGGGACTAAACAACTGCAGCAGATGGTATACCGTGACTTCTACGCCGGCCCTCTCGGCATAAGTCGTCAGAATACGGCATATCTTCCACGTATAAGGGGTAAGCTGGGCCGGGCATACATTGTAGAACCGGCACAACTCTTCTGCCAACGGGTAGATGGGGAGGCCACATCCTATTATAAAGGGTATTCATAGAAAGCACATAACCCGGCTATGTGCACGTTGGCAAGGTCCCCTTCGGCCATATGCATGACGACCGTCTCCAAAATCTGACAAGATACTCGAAGATCATTTAGAAGAGGTTCAGTAAATGTGGACCTTTCCCATGCTGGGGTAGCCCCCTTTGTAGGGAAATCCCTTCGAACGTATAGTTCGCGGGGAAGCAGGTTGTCCAGGGAAAGAGGAACGAGAGGTTTGCGGGGTTTCTTCCCACCTTCCGAGGGCTGAGGAACCCTAGAAGTGGCCTCACCCTCACTTGTCCCACGACGATGACCGCCTTTAGCCATTGTTAGTCTTTCTATCAAATTCGAGGTATGCTGACAAGCTACGAAGTCAATGCGAAAAGCTGTTAAGTATTTCTATAAGAAAAGATGAATGACAGAAGTACAAAAAACTTTTTGTAATGATCCAAATAATGGAAAGTCTTGAAATCCCTCACTATTTATAGCGGGCCAGTACACGGGATTCAAAGAGGTTAGTATCAGAAAAGGAGGCGGAAAACCGAAACGTCAAATAACCTTTTTGGCGTGCCTCGGGAGCAGCTGCAATCATGACGCATGTCGTCAGCAAACGACGGTTCGAAAGAACATGCCACGTATGCACACGCGGATAGATCCGAGATGGGTCGATTTTTTCCACCTATTACAGATATATGTCGAATATATCTCCAACAGGCAGAGAGACTAACTGTATGGGGTCGAATCGGACATGATCGATATGGGTCGAGCATACCTCCCTATACGGCCATAGACGTCGAGCATATCTTCCCCACGCCCATACGACGAGAGGGAATACGCCCCCGACTATAAAGGCGTATTGACAAACTCGCCTGTCTAGGCGTCCCGTCCCCTCCGCCTATTTCCGTTTTTGTAATAACAGTAGTGCTAGAATAAAGTAATGTGTTGGCGAGGGGGTCTTCCTTCTATATAAGGACATGCCTCCCTCATTTGTAAGACATGTGTTATTATTCATTAATAATACAACCTCTCTCTATCTATCTCACCTCTCTATTGTTGGTTAACTTTAATATCTCAATAAGTTCTCTTGTGATTTTACTAGAACAATCCACATACGAATCATAGATCTGTCCTTGAATATATTACCATTGATTCCGATTTACCTTCTTATAATCTTTGATTGTCCCTAACTCAAAAAGTAATCAATAGTTTTTGGGTCAAACATGAAAAATACCGTAAAAGAAAAATATATACTTTTTAAAATAAGCTGATATTTCTAGCTTAGCTGTGGGTTTTGCCGACAATATTTGTTCCGTTTCTCTCTTGGAAAATATTTTGTTTGGATCACCGCAGGAAATTATTAATTTAGATGTCTAAACTCCGTCATATTTAGAAAGTAGTTCTTTAACGTTTCATTTCAGACTATTTGTGTTAATTATTACTAACTTGGCTATATTGAAATTGGGTATTTTGTTTGCATTTGTTGAAAAACATAAAGCGGAAAATGAAACGGTACATGACAGCAAGTAATACATCTATAATACAGCAAATGGATTTTACGTCTTCTATCAGCAAATAATTGCAGAAAATACATGGCACAGAAAGGAAGCTATCTAAAGAATTCCTTCAGTCCACACATCAAATCCATTTCTGGTATCATTACATTACATTTGTAAATAAAAGGTATGAGCGGTTGGTTTCCTTACAAATAAGGGAAAGAAAAGACTATTCAAGTCTCTTCCTCCTACTTTGCTTTTGGTGTTAAAAAGGAAACAACCAATACAGTACCTTTAGACGTGTACATGTTAATATTACAGAAGCAACAAACAACAATTTCAAACCTACAGCAACAATTAAATCCAAAGCAAGCAGGGTAAGCTATACTAAATTACAACCATCACCTCTTAACATCAACTTTCTTGTGTTAGCATTTCAAGTTTCTGAAGAAACCAACTGTTTGGCAGGTCAAGAAGGGTGGTGGAAATTAGTTCTATCCTACAGGAAGTAAGATAACTGCTCCTTTTTCCTTGATCCTCCTTCCCCATATAACTCATTCCATTGTTTTAGCTCACTCATTATAGACCCTCCAGCCGCAAAGCTAGCTGCAACCTGTTACATGGAATCAAAAAAGACGCAATGACATCAAGTAGTGCTAATAACAAATTGTCCCCAGGAAGTTGAAGTCATAAATATACTATCAAACAGATGGAGTAAAGGATATACAAGGTTAAAGGGCAACGTCGGACCTTATCAAGAAGAGCACTCTTTTTTTCTTTTAATGGATGTTATCAAGAAGAACACTCCTTGAGATCTTGTTTTAACAATTATATAATATCCATTCTCCAATAGGAATTTCGAAGCTTTAACTGTGGTGGCTAGTCTCTCTCTCTCTCATGCATATTTTCCTTCTTTTTAAATATTGTGTTTCTTTAGGTTATCATTAGTGGAACTGCTTACTTGATACGCACATCTTTGACATAACAACCATCAATAAGAATTCATTTATACAGATGCCTCTGGAGAGCTATCGGTAAAGCTTCTACACCTTGTGGAATTGACCTTATCTTAGCAATCAGTTTGGCTCTAAAATAGGATCCTTTAACTCAAAGACCCAATCTTAACTCTCCCTCCCTACGAGCCCTATGTTGCAGTCGTTTGATGTTTAGAAATTGCCAATTTATCACTTTGTAACACCTGGAGTTCAATATGTATATTAATTGATAATTACTCGTCATTGGCAAGTTGGTTCACCTATTTGGTTACTCAAGTTATGCACTTCACGTTCTCCAATCATTACCTAGTCAGAGTTGTATCCTTCTTGCTCTGTCGTTCATCCTAACATTAATTGATTCTGTATGAACTCACCATCTATTCATTAGCTTAAGCTGATTTTGAGAGATTTCTTTTTACCTGATTTTTGGCTTCTTTGAAGTCTTCCATATTCAAAGGACGGATAGTGATCACCTTATCCTCCGTATGTTCATCTGCAGGCGGAGCAACTCCAGCACTCTTAGCTTCCTCAGCTCTCCGCTTCTTCTCCTGCAGAAGTGGAAGTTCATTAATAAGAGGGAAACAGTAAATGCAGGAACAAGCAAGAATCAGTTAGAAATATGAACTGGTCAAGGAAGACAAGGCACATACTAGGTCTTTGAGTCTTTCTTGCTGTATCAACTCTCTAACTGGCCGGTATGCCGCAGTAGTGCACAAATTCTGTCCCAAGCATTGCCAAATATTTCTTAGTTGGTGAGATTTAAGGAATGTGAAAATCAGAAACAAGATATACAACCTTGAGATCACTTCCAGAATATCCATCAGTCATTGTTGCCAGCTCCTTGAAGTCCAATCCATCATCAACTCTCTCTTTGGCCAATAATGTCTTCAAGATCAATTCCCTGTTCTCTGCTGATGGTAAACCAACCATAATTCTGCATTTAAGGGGGAGGATGATTACTATTGACATCCAAAACAGAAAAAAAATGCAGTGTTTAGTACTTTAACACTAAAAACTCTGCCAATGTCAATAACGATATACGAGATATCTAATTCATGTACGCCTGGAAAATCTTATTGCAATATGATCCGGTTCTTAACAAAGCTCAACTTTTTGTATAAGCTCATGGAAGCTGGATTTGCCGGAGACTGATATTCATCCTACTTCAACTTTAGAAGAAAACTAAATTACATCAGTGGCAGATCAGACGTTACCTTCTCTCAAAACGCCTAATAATTGCTTCATCAAGGTCAAATGGCCTATTGGTAGCAGCAAGAACAAGAATTCTTTCACCCGCTTTTGTCAGTAACCCATCCCAATGGGTCATGAACTCATTCTTTATTTTCCGCATAGCTTCATGCTCCCCGGCTCGAGATCTCTGTCCAAGCATGCTATCAACCTCATCCACAAATATAATAGTGGGAGAAACCTTAGCTGCAAGAGTGAATAAGGCACGGACATTTTTCTCATCTTCTCCAAACCATTTTGAAGTAATTGTAGACATAGAGACATTGATGAAACTTGCTCCAGCTTCACTGGCAATGGCCTTAGCCAACATAGTCTTCCCTGTGCCGGGAGGCCCAAATAGAAGTATTCCTCTGCATGGCTTCAAAAGTCCACCTTTGAAAAGGTCCGGCCTCCTCAGTGGCAACATCACCAATTCCTGAAGAGATTCTTTGAGTTCATCCAAGGCACCAATATCAGCAAATGTCACACCAATTTCACTTGCTGGTATGACTTCAGGCCTTATGCGCTTCTCGAATTCATTGTCTGGAGGTACTTCCTGGTATAATCAAAAGATCAGACTCCCATATTACAGTAAGTCAAAAAAGAAGTATGAAAGTACGTAACAGATTATCCCTCATTAACAAAAATCAGATGCTTCTTGTGATCACCTATAATTGGTATACCTTGTATTCATCAAATCATTAGTTATTAAAATATATTGCTTCTCTTATTTTCTGGCAGAGAGAAACAATCAGAATGCCAACTCACAGGAGCTTTAGGCGTGGAGGTTGAAATGTTGCCATCCTTCACTGTTGGAACAGGAGCTTCAGCTTCACCTTTGCTTTCTGGTAGGATACCTTCAGCTTTGGCTTCTGGTTTTATAATACTGGTTTCTAGTCCCTGAGCATCCTACAAAGAGTGGAAGAACACAAACTCTGAACCCTACTATTTCAAAATTACGTCAAACTTCTGAAACAGAAACCAAATTTATCCGACCTTCGACGTTTCAGCTTGTGCTTCGAGCTTTAAGGTATCCTTCCCAGAAGATTTTCCTTCCTGAAATACGCTTAATCCATGGGACAAGCTGTTGTTTTTCAAAGTCAGGAATTCGGCAAGATTTTATGCTTATCATTATAAAAAGGGAGAAAACAGGAACGTAAGAAGGACCTTGAAGATGAAATAACAAGCTTCCCATTTCTGTATTCAGGGTCCTTTGTGTTCATCAGATGGTACGAGATTGCTGATACCACAATTTCTTCTATATAGTTACTTAGGACTATTGTGTCTGACATACAAATTGAACCTAGATCTTCACATTCAATATCATTAGCAGAAAGTACTTCCATTATGTGATTTCTGTTGTCCTGAAACTGGATCATTTTCATATCCTCTTCAAGCTGAGACTTCCAACTAACAAGATGAGTTTCGTCTTCTGGAGGTTTAATTTCAAGGTTATAGGGAAATATTGAGGAAAGCCTTTCATCTATTTCCCTATAATCATATCCAGGGTCCACAATTCTTGAACCAAGGATCAGAACAGCTCCAGACAATTTCTTCAGCATTTTCTGGAACAACACATATATTTTTTCTGATCTACAAAGGACCTTCTCGACATCCCTTAGATAAAGAACTATGGGACTATTTTTTGATACTTTGACAAGAACCTGTAAGTGGAGTCACCAATATTAGTCCGATAAATATAATAGGGAAAAATCAGGCAATGGCTATAAAGGACCATCTATATTTGATTATTCAAGAACGACTACAAACAAAATTGTGGGATGTATAGAACTCAAATGAATACCTTGTATAAGGTCTGTATAAGAAGCTTCTCATCAAAAGACCAGCTACTGTTACGCATAAGTGGAGCTGTGAAAGAATAAAGTAGTTGAAGCTTAAGTGGATCTGTATATTCTCTCTCAAAAAAGAATCCTACAAACTCTTCCATGAAAGATCACATTTCTGTCCATTTAGGAGGAGCATAAATCCAGTCTAGGCATACCCTCAAAAGAAAATAATGAAGCACATTCAATCACTGATCGGCAAGTCGAGTCCCAACTAACAAGCCGATTAGCATCTCTGTTTACTTCAAGGTAAGAATAAGCACTTCATAGTTCTCTAAAAGAATCTCATGTGTAAATTAAGAGAAAAATACAGAATTGTTTCATTGGCTTATACTTGAATTTAAGAACTGTAATTAGCCACACAGAAGGTCTGCGCACCTAACAAAACTCTACCCCTGTGATCTCACCATTTAAACAACAAAGTAGAAGAATTTAAGCCAGCTTGGAGAAGCGAGAGTTGGGGATCAATTACAGTCAAACTGCTTTTTAAGCAAAGTACACCTCCTCACCCCAGAAAAAGGGAAAAAGAGAAGGAAAAAGGAAAGCCGAGAAGTACATACGATGAAACATTAGCTATGTATAACATAAAGCTTAGGCAACAATTCAAAGGATCAAGGCAAGTAAACTAGCTCAGTAAGCTTCAAGAAGAGCAATCTCATGACTGATGCAAGTCAAAACCTGGATTTCCTGACGTGCCATATGAAGTTAAATTATCCAAATTGGCCGAGGCAGATGCATTCCTACGCAAATTTGTAGCTTTTAACAACCCATCTCTGCAAATATCAGGAAAGAACAATCAGAACATGACGGAGAAAAAAAAAGGGAAGAAAAATAAGTGAGAAATATATTCAAAGGATAAAAAAGATGTCATACTTTGATCCAATATCTACTCCACTGCTTTGTCTACGCAATGTGCCTGCAGCAATGGATTTACATGCATTTGTAGCGAAAACAAAAAAATGAAGAATAAATTATGTAGCATCAAATTGCAAAATCTAAGCAGGTAAACCAAAACAATCGACACAGACATACTAAAAGCATCAAGTTGCAAAATCTCAACCCACTTGCAGATGCAGCACAAAGAATCATTCAATGCTTCATATTTTGCTTCGAATACTCTATGCTGTTCTACAATTTGCATAAATTTACTTAGACGTGTTTAAAATAAGAAGAAGCTTTACTCGGTGAAGCTATGAAGTGCTCAAAATTCGTTATCAAAAACTTATAATCTACTTTATTTTGTATCAACATTGCACAGTAGGAGACGTGGGTGTTTTGTGGGGAAAAAACGAGAACTTATGATCTAGTTTATATTGTATCTTCATTGCACAGAATTCCCAGCTTCATAGGAACTTGAGATTTTTCTCTGCAGGGGCGATCTAGTTCATACCTTTGTTTTCCTCCTTAGGCTGAAGCATGGAAAAGGATCCAAACATTCCAGACATTCGCCCCAATGTTGTCTCCGATATAGACCTTTTAAAAGACTGCAATAATCAAAGTTATCAACATTCAATACAGATTTTATTTTATGCATCAACATCTTATCTTAGTATAAGAAAAAATCAATTTCTGCAGACAGATGGACATGTTCTAGAGGAAAGTTAGCCATAGGAGAAGTGAGAAGATGTAGAGTTTTGACTTACATATTCTTTGCACGCTCCTCCATATTTGCTTTGCATCTGTAGAAGACTCGTTATCAGAACACTTAGCAGATGGAGAAAAAAAGTTGAATCCAAGCTCTTTATTCACATACCTTCAGTGAAAAATCAGTTACATCCAGTAGCAACAACTTGGCATTAAAGTAATGAGCCAATGCCTTGGCAAGCATTTGTTGATAAAGTTCTGGAAAATGTGAAGCATCATGACTAAATAGAAAATGAATGGGTAACAAACGGAAAACTCAAGCCAGATCCAACGTAGTTTGGTATGCAAAAACTAACCAGCAGGCCCTGACAGCAAAATTGTTCGACTAGCAGGGGAGAGGTTGCGAGTATACTTAGCAAAGTCAGCATTTGTCAAATGAACAAAAGATGCACTTGTCAGCAACACCCTTGTTTGCTCGCTGTCATATGATAGATTTTTAAAAATCAGTACGTTGCAGCGCTCACTAAGTCAAGTCACTCAGAAAATGCCAAAGTGGCAGATATGCAAAGAAGCAAAGTGTCTCCAGAGAGGGGGATGAAAGAAAAGAGTTCTTTGCAATGCCAAAGTTCGACAATGAAGCATAAAGTCCACCCTCTGAGTGCAAATGGAAACCACTCAAAAAAAAAGGAAAAAAGAGCCTTAACCACACAGCTGGTTGTAAAAAGCACTTAACTCCTCCACAACAAACAAGGTCTTGATTGCAAGTACAAATGCTTTTCAGTTCAGCTTATTTCTCAATGTCTAAAACACAGGTCATTAATCTAACTAAACAATGGACCTCTTTCACAAGTAAATCCAGGTCCAACATTCAAATCATTAAGGGTGTAATACCAAGAAACAATCTTCAAATTTACTTTCTTTGATCATGATGATAACATACTGAGAAGAAAGCCATCCTGCAGTGTCAAATCCCAAGGTGAAAATTCGCTATGAAAACTGATAGCCTAAAGGTACTGAACTGTGTAGCCTAAAGCTACTACTTCTGAATCCATGAACTGTGCAAGTCTCAAAGGCCAATAAAAGTGCCACATAGTACTATTTTTGCTAGCCTTCCGACAAATCCACACTTTGCACTCACTCAAAACACAAGAACAATGTCTTCAATATCAAAAGAAAATGGATTTATGTTATATAAACTAGTCGTGTAAATTTTTTACACTATCAGTGAATTTTGACCTGTGATAACAAGCTAGTTACCACTTCACCAGATTACAAATTAATACTTATCAAGTTTACCAGATCATTAATTCATGCTTATTAGAAAAAATTATTTATACACTGACAATGTAAAGATTTTTTACAATGTAAATGAGTTTCAACAAATGTGCTTATCAAGATATTTATCTATAATTATCTAATATACATGACTTAATTGTATAAATTATTTTTACACCGCTGGTAAACATAACTTAAACTCGAAAAAGATTACTTCGAGTTTTAAGATATTGTGCATTAAAAAGTATAACAGAGGTTTCTTTTTTCGTTGCTGTGCTTACCTTAGATAATACGGAAACTCATCGAAGGTGACTTTACTATCTTTACCGTTAGCAATGAGGTTGAGCATCTCTTGCTCCATTATCAGAGGTGTAATAACATTGGCGGCGGATCCACCAGTCCATCTGCTAACCGTCTGACCTGAAGCCAATCCAATCCCAACTCCAACTCCTATCCCCACACCCAAAGCTGACAACAACATATTCTTCTGTTCCATAGCTTATATATACTCCAAAGAAAAAAAATCTCGAGACTCCGAAATTCTAAAACAGAATACGTACGTCAAGCACCGCCAACAAAATAACTCGTTTCTTCTTCTCAAAATGACGAGAAAATCACGATTTTCCAATGGCTAGACAGAGGATATTTATTAAATCAAATTTGGAGCCGAAAGTACTTAAAATCGCTGAAACCGACACAAACTTTACCGTAAGTTTTGGTAAATTTGCAAAACAGAGTACGAATCGAGTGCAAATCACGACTTCTCAATGATTAAAAGCAGAGGATTTTTATCAAACTCAGATTTGGAGCCGCAAGTGCTTAAAATGGTTGAAATCGACACAAACTTTACCGTAAGGTTTGATAAACAAACATAATTCAAATATTTTTAACAAAAGTTGGAATATTCCAACACTTTCCTCAGTATGAATATAGATCAGTTTTCTTCTCAAACATCACTCGTAACAGAACGCGTCACGATCAACTTTTCTGCCACTCTGTTTTTTGCTACGTGCGCGCAGATTCCTCACGCTGCATATAACGTGTTTGCGCTGATAAATAAAAGTCCGATATTTCTCCTATACACTGCATATAACGTGTTAAATGAACGATATGGATCTCGAAACAGTGAAGATTTCGTAAATTACCGGTGGCGAAGTAGCGGTGGTTCACGGCGGAGAATAAACAAGGAAAGAAATGAGAAAGGAGATAAAGGTGGTTAGAGAGACTGAAGACTGTATTTTTCAGTTCCCGCTTTTTCAGGCTTCGGGTCCTGACGTGTGAGTATTTGTAGATAAATATAAGGCAGCAATTATCTACGATTGAGACCGTTGTAACACAAGACCATAACACCGCAATTTGCTATTGTTTTTATATTCTCTTAAAACATTTCTACCCTAAACAAATTTCTATTAATTCATTAAGGATAATTATAACCAAAAGAAATGTACTACATTATTATAATCTAATTTACAAAAATAATTTGATCTAAATTATTTTTGTTAAGTTCTCCATCTTTCGCATAAGAGAATATGTATTTTCCTACCGGACATTGTGAATTGTTTTTTCTATAGTTTTATTTATTACAAATGCTTAACACTGTGTTTGGATCATTGTTACCCATTATTTTATAATGTATCTGTTGTTGTTAAATACTAATATTTTGTTGTTTGGTTTGACTATATCATAATATACTGTAACTGATAAGTTTACTAAAATACACTTAATTGTTTTAAATGTTTAATCATCAAAATTTACACATAAAATTGTTTAAGAAAATTCCTTTCTATATTTATCACCAATTATATCTTATATATAAATTAAGCAATTAAATTTATGTAAATTCTATCAAAATTAGTGGAACAAGTTAAAATATTAAAAATAATAAAAAGTATTAGTTAATAATAATAATTTAAAAAATGTTAAGTATACTCCATGCAAAATTTAGATCATAAGTAATATATTTATAACTTAAGGATAAAAATTTAACAACGATGATAGTGAAACAAATGAAAGAGTTGGCAGAATAAAGATAAATAATAGTAATACCTTGCACACTTGAAAACAACCAATATCACAAAGTTAATTGGAGATAAAGTAATTAAAATTGAAATTATTAATCAAAGTAGAAGAAAGAATGGAACAAAAGTAAGGGAAAATATATACCAAAAGAGTTGGAAGCTGCAGAAGGAAAAACGAGACTTTCACGTATATAGGTAATATTTGGGATTCTGTCGTTGAAATTATATAGGTTATTAGACGTCACGTGGAATTATATTATAGAATTATATGAGAAAAAGACTTTGCTATTATTTAAAATAAATAAAGGTAAATGGAAAAACAGAATTATATAGTAATAAGTTAGGGCATAATTGGACAGAAAAATAGGAAATAATTCCACCACACCAAATCGGTTGTTCCAAAAATAAGATTCTTTATTGTTCCAGAATAATGACTTTAACAATACAGTATAATTAATTTTAACTAAACAATCAAAACAAACATTATTCTAAAAAAAATATAATATAATACGATAGGTAACAAGCATCCAAACAACCTTAATTTTACTCTTTCATGTGAATCGAATCGAGAATTCACTATCATAGAGAAAACAACCGTTATAAATTATCAATTGCCTTCTTCGTGTCAACACGTAGCCCTACAAATAAACAGACCTTAAAATTGTCCTAAGGTCACATTTCGTATCTCAACATATTTTTAGGAAATTATTTTTTTGCTACATATGTTTATACCAAGTATTGAATAATTATATCTAAATAAAAATTTGACCTTGTATTACTCGATGGGTACATTGGGTCGCAGGTGATTATGGTAGGGATACGATACAGAGAATCTTCTAGTATATTATTATTCTAGACTTTGTGATAAAATGGTCAGAACGCTATACTTGGTACTATGCAACAAAATTAAATTCAACCGTGGCTATGCCTGATGTTGCCGAAATGGATAGCGAATCAGATTTCAGTTAGGAAAATATTGGCAGGTGTAATTTTGCAAAAAGACCCTTGTATTTTTATGAAATGGCGTGAATGCCCCCTATCTGTTGTATATATCGGAGCAAGTGGATTGACAAATATCTTGCGGAAGAGAGAAAAAAAAGAAGAAGATAAGAGATAACTCTATTTTTAGCAAGTACACGATGAATTTGGGCAACTTTGTGGATTCAGGTGGTTTTACTTTGTCTATATGTGTTAGATAAATAACAGAATGTGAGATGAAATAATCTATATCTATTATATTATATTATATTATATTATATTATATTATATTATATTATTATATTATATTATTAAAAGAAGAGTAGTGAAGCATGTAATTAAGTCAAGTGGCAAGCTAAAATGAAGCCATTTGGTAATTTTTAGACAACATTAAAAATTTAAATTATAAATAAAAATATATTTAATGGAAGTAGTTTAATGAATTTTATACATCTTAGAAAATTCTAATTTATATATCTAATCATGTCAATATATATATTTATATTTGTATATATATCTATATCAATATCTATATTTATATCTATATATTGATCCAGTTCTGCATTTTCTTCTATGTTAGCTAGAAATATGGAAATAAAATTAATTAAAAAAAACTATAATAAAAAATATAAAAATAAGTAAATAAATAACCCTATGACTATTTATATTTTGGGGTAAGTTAAAATATAAAATAAAACTAAAATTGACTTAAGATGTTAAAGAGTTATTGAGTTTAAAAAAAAAAAAAATTCAAGCAGCAAAATAAGATCTTACATAAAGCATGCAAATTATTTATAAGTTAAGAAAAAAATTAAATAATCAATAAAAAGTATTTTAATAATAAGAATAAGGTCATATTAATTTTGATAAACCGGGCAAACAAATATTCTGTACGTAAAATATTACAATGTTTAGATATAACGTTTTTAAAGATACGGTTCAATTTAGATATAACGTGCTTTGAAAATACGGTCCAATCTAGAATACGGAATGATAACAATTATTTGAATTTGATATGAGAAAGTTATTTAATTTTTCTCTATATTGTATTAAAATGAGTGGGATAGAAATTAATATTAAATTCAAACAAGCTAATAAAAATTCACATGACAATAATATTAGAAATTCAATAATATAATATTAGAAATAATAATAAATAAAAAATTTATATTTTTATCATAAAGTAAAGGGGTAAAAACTAATTTAAATTTGAGATGAGAGAATTTTTTTATATTTGTTATAAGAACACTTATAATATGGATAAGTCCACGTAATTCAAGTCTAATAGATAAAATTAAAAAATAAAAATATTAAATAATAAAAATAAATATGAGATAATGTGAGGATATTTATAGTCATACGATTAGAAAATAAAATAGAGTAAATATACCATACTTAAAAATATCACTAAAAATTAAATAATTTTAAATTTTCAAGCAATATTCGTGAAAGAAAATAAATATTTATTTTATGAGTAAAAAAAATATATTTATCTGCATTATATTAACGAATAGTAGTTGATAATGATATTAAATAAAGTTACAAGCTAATGAAAAGTAACATAACGCAATAATACTATTTATTAGATTAAAAAAATAGCAAAATCACTTTAATTTATTAAAAAATTATTATTAGAAATGAAAGGGAAAAACTATTTGAATTTGAGATTAAAAAGTTCTTAAACGCCAAATTTGTATCAATAGCTTACAAAATAAATGCACGAAATACTAAAAATAATTATAAAAAAATTTAATAGATTTAAAATATTATACAAAAACTTATATATTAGTTTTTAGACTATTTCAAAGTTATATTCTCAAATAAAATGTGATATATGTGTTCCCGGTAGAGAACTATTGTGATGACCCGGTCCGTCATCACGTGAGTTACCATCCCGTTTTTCCTGTTATATGCTTGTTCATGTTTCAATGTATGTGTTTGGTGAATATGAGCAAATTCGGATCGAGTTTGGTAGGAAATGAGACAAATAGTCTCTTTGATGAAGGAATAGTTGGAAAAAATCAATCGGATGTTGACTTATGATTTAGAGGGCTCGGAATTGAATTTTGATGGTTCGGGTAGCTTCGGGGGATCATTTGTGGTTTAGGAGAGTGATCGGAATTGAATTTGGAGGTTCGGTGTAGAATTAGGCTTGAATTGGCAAAGTTGAAATTTTGGCGAAATCCGGTCGATGGGTGAGATTTTGATCCGGGCATCGGAATGGAATTCCGACAGTTGCAGTAGCTTCGTTAGGTAACTTTGGATATGTCTGCAAAATTTCAGGTCATTCGGACATCATTTGGTCGGATTTTTGATTGGATGTTGGTTTCAGAAGTTTTAGTTGAAAATTAGTCTTGAATCCGCCTTGATTTGATGATTTTCGTGTTTAAAGGTGTATTTTTATGATTGGAACAAGTTCGTATCATGTTTTGGAGTAGGTTGATGGTTTTCGTGGGGTCTCGGGTGAATCCGGGGGTCCAAACAGATCATTTTTGGAGTTGTGCACAGTTAGTTTTTGTTGTCATAATTGCAGGTCATTTTTGTTCTCTGCGATCGCATGGGAACTCCTGCGATCGCGTAGATGGATTTTGGGAGAGAACATTTTTGTTCTCTGTGATCGCAGAGATAGGGATGCAATCGTATAGTTGGGCGAGGTTGTTCATTGCAATCGCAGGCAGTATATCGCGGTCGCATAAAGTCTTTTTGGGGCCACTGAAACTTGTTATATGTGATCACAGGATTATGGATGCGATCTTGTAGTTCCAGATTATTGTGCATTGCGATCGCAGGTGAGAGGTCGCGATCGCATAGAGGAAATTAAGTGACGGACTAACCTGTTAAGTAACATTTTATCCGCGAGGGTTTTTATTATTTCACTATTGTTGGGCAAGTTTTGAAGCTAGGGAACGTGGGATTAAGAGGTTTTCACCTATATTTTGATTGGAGGTTAGTTTTATGGTCTAATTACGTGATTTTATCCTAGAATCTTCATCTATATTACTGAAAATCAGAGGATTTAAGGTGTATCAATGGGAAATTTTTGTTCTAAGCTTGGGTTATAGAAAATCACTGATTTGAATGGGCAGACGGAGTCCGATTTTGATAAACTTTATATATATGGACTCGTGGTAAGATAAGGATTCTGAAAATGTGACTTTTGTATTTTTTTTAGAAGCGGGCCCGGGGTCAGGTTTTGGTAACTTCGTGTTTTTCGGTGTAATTCGAGTCATTTGATTGGGTTATGTTCCTTTAGCCTATTTTGATATATTCTTATTAGTTTTGATCAGATTTGACATCCGAGAAGGTCGATTTGCTAGTCACGCGCAAGGCGATCTAGGACTTTTGCCGGTTCGAGGTGAGTGGTAGTAATAAATGATATAGTGAGGGTTTGAAACCCCGTATTTGCACTACGCAGTGCTATGTTGGGATGAAACACGCGTCATGTGCTGAGTGTGGTGGTATTGTGATAGGGGATTTGGACTTGGTCCTATTTGATTGATAGTTTACAGTGCATATTGACTGAGACTGAGCTTATACCTGTATAATTGGGCTAGTTGCCATGTTTGGGGCCTTGTCTCGATCTGTAGAATATTAGGGGAACCTGTGGAGCTAAATGACCTCAATACTAGGTTGAACACATACTCTCAGCCGTATTCATAGCTGTATAGCATGACATGAACCAGTACTAGATGTGTACTCTAAGTGAGAATACCTAGGGTTGAATACCATGTTCTAGTTGAGTGGGCCCGAGAGGCCGAGTCTATATTGACTGAGACGGTTCGAGGACCCATTGTGAGGTATTGATATATATATATATATATCGGATCGAATTGCACGCTGCAGCAGTATATACATATACATGTATTGGATCGGACTGCATGCCGCAATGTTATATATATGATATATATGTGGATCAGACTGCACGCCGCAGTAATATATATATATATTGGATCGGACAGCACGCCGCAGTAATATACATGTGGATCGGACTGCAAGCCGCAGTATTATTGCGCTTGGGCTGTAGGAGCCCCTTTGAAGTCTGCACACACCCCCAGTGAGCACGGTTATATATTATTGGATCGGGCTGCGTGTCGCAGTAGTATATCTATGTATATATTGGATCGGACTGCAAGGAGTTATGATAGATATGCTATCTTAACAACAATATATATATATATACGTAGTATATTCACATAAGCAGCGCACTCTAAGGGATAGTATACATACACACTTTAACCCTACTTTATCAAACCCTACTTTAGTTCTTGCTTTGTGAAACCCTATTTTGTGAAGATAGAAAAGTAAGCTGCATCAGGTTGCACGCTGCAGCAGGGTTAGATCTATGAGATAGTAGTAGACTGGAACTAGACTTACCATTATAGAGATGATTTACCTGTACGGTTATATCTTAGAATTGTTTAGTAATAATACAGGTGTTCTTACTTTCAGTTATTATTTATTATTTATTATTTACTACTCACTGAGTTGGAAATACACACCCCACTTTCTGCACCTTGTGTGCAGATACAGGGATCCAAGAGGGAAGTTGAGCTATACACTGCTGCTATTTATATTGCCAGCTGAGGAGACATCGAGGTAGCTGCCGGCGTCCGCAGGACCCGATCTCTCCCTCCTTCTATTTATGTCTTTTGTCACTCTACTTAGACTTAGATTGTATAGGTGTTTCCTTTCTGTTAGAGGCTCAAACTTGTGACACTGGATTCACTGGGCTGTATTTTATATATTTCTGTTTCCGCATTTGTTGTTTCTATTATGAAAACGGGCTATTAACTCTAAATGGATTAGTATTAATTAATAATTGACTGGTTATCTAGAAAATAATCGGGCTTGCCTAGCAATGTGTTGGGCTCCATCACGACCGAGGTTTGGGTCGTGACAAGTTGGTATCAGAGCCTAGGTTATCAGGTCTCACGAGTCATGAGTCGGTTTAGTAGTGTCTCGCGGATCGGTACGGAGATGTCTGTACTTATCCTTGGGGGGCTGCAGAACCTTTTAGGAAAGCTTCAAATTCTTGAAATTCTTGTCGTGCGATTTTGTTGATCCAAAACTGAACTTTCATATTCTATTCTCTCGCAGATGACGAGGACTCGTGCTACAGGACGAGGCAGACGACCACCATTGCCCCCTGCTAGAGGCCGTGGATGCGATCGTGGTCGTTGTAGGGGTAGAGCAGCTGGGGCAGTGCCAGTTGACCCACCAGCTATCCCCATTCTAGATCGGCCTCCAGTTGCAGAGGTCCCAGCAGCACCTGTTCAGGCACTAGCTGTGCCTATTATGATTTCGGGTCTTCAGGAGACCCTAGCTCAGATATTGACAGTTTGCACTGGCCTCGCTCATGCAGTTTAAGCCTCCACTATAGCAGCTACATTCGAGACCGGAGGTGGTCATCAGACCCTCGCAGCTCGCACTCCAGAGCAGGTAGTGCAGGATCTTCAGACACCTGAGGCACCACCAATCCAGCCAGTGGGTCCCGCTCAGCCAGTTATTCAAATTCAGGGAGACAGGGTCCCAGTGATGCCTGACGACAAGTAGCATCATCTTGAGAGGTTTAGCAGACTTTCTCCTCCTATATTCGGTGGTACTTCGAGCGAGGACGCCCAAGGCTTTCTCGATAAGTGTCGTCGGATGCTCCGTACAGCAGGAATACTTGAGTTGAGCGGTGTATCCTTTACTACTTTCCAGTTTCAGGGAGCAGCCTTCACTTGGTGGGAGGCTTATGAGCGCCGTAGGCCGGAAAGTGCGACACCATTTGTGAACACGTGATTTTTGCCTCATATAAATTACTGCCACAAAATCAAAACAAAAATTATTTGTTTTATTGTGTGCAATTTTGTGAATTTTCATGATATTTTTTTAGTTATTATTTGCATTTGTGTGTGCATGTTTGTTAATAAAAATACAAAAAATATGTTGTAATTGTATTTAGGATTTAATTTTATAATTTTTGAGATAATTAGTAAATTACTTATTTCACAAAAATGAAAAAATCACAAAATAATGTATTTCGCATGTTTTGTGTTTAATTATGTGATTTTGGTACTTAATTATTTGCAGTAATTAATATTTAGAGTTAATTAATATATTTGATTTAATTTGGTTTTATAATTTGATCTAGGATTTTAGGTTTTAATTTAGGAAAATAATTTAGGAAGAAAATAAAAGAAAAAGAGAAGAAAAATAAAAGAATCGGATTGGGCCTCTGTTGCCCGTTCAAACAGGCCCAAACGACCCCCAGGTCCACTCCATCTTAAAGACACCCCAAACGGTGTCGTTTTTGGGAAGCCTTGATTAGGGCCGTTGATCTCTGATGATCAAACGGTCCAAGGCTTCACCCGTTACCCGACCCGTGACCCCATTTTCCTCCCACTAATTAATCTGAACCGTTAATATTGGTCAATCTAATGGTTCATATTAATTACCTCATTTTAATATACCAAAACCTTTCAAACCCCTTACCCCAGGTCAGACCCCTTCGTCTCTTAAGATGCCCCCAGTAACACCGCCGGAAACCGCCGCCCTCAGCCACTAGAAATCGCCTCACGGCGGTTCCGGTGGTCCAAACCACCCCATTTTTACAGCCCGGAATCCCCACGATCTCCCCATTTCAAATTCCTTACCCGTTTTGCTCGAATCAGCCTGCAACTTCTCGAATCTTCAATCAAAGATTCGAGGAAAATTCGAAACTACCTCAACCGTCCCCAAACTCACACCATACCATCACTAGACCTCCTTCATCACCAAACCACCGTTGGTTTGAGTCAAAAATAACCCAAACTATTCGAATCCCAAATCACACCTTCAAGAACCCTATAAAACCCAAATGTTACTTTTTTCAATTAATTAAAGATTTGGGGTATAATAGACCTTAATCGGAGTATTTTCAGTTGAAAACACTTCAATTAAGGTTCGTTCGACCTCAAAATGGCAGAAGTCCGAGATTGGAGCCTGGTTCATTCCTAGTTCTAAACCTTGGAGGTACTTTTTCCTTTCATTTTTGTTCTGTTTGTGTTTTATTAATATCTGGTTACATGTTTAATTTAGCTTATTGGATTTTTTGATTTGTCTTTCAAATTTATTCTGTCAATCTTTAAATAACCTTTTTATTTTGTCGATTTTCTATGTTTATTGTTAATTGTATGTGTTATAGACTATATATTCGACTCGATTAACATCATCGAGTAGTTAGTTCACTTTGATCTCCTGTTTTGCCCAAAGCCACTGAATTCATTTGGTGGCCTATTTGTTTATTGTGTGTTTATTGCCTGTTATGGCTCATATAGTCGATTGATTAACTGTCGCCAATTAGTTTCTTGTATTTGAATACCAGAATCACATGATGATAGTTTCATTTTTCCAGTATGTTTGTCATCTTGTTCTTTCTGTTTGATTTGATCTAGATGAGTTTATGAATGTGTTCATCTCCTCTTTTGGATCAAACGATTGCCCATTTGAAAATCACCCCTGTTTTGTATATTGGATCACCTGCCTTGCTTCAGCTATGTATGAATCACTGCCTAAATGTGACTAGAATTGGTTATAGCTGTGTGGTTGTTTAGTAGTTGATAATTAATGTTAGTTAAATTTAGAGGGTATACTGACTGTTAAGAGTTAGGGCAGAACAGTAATCTTCAGGGGTTAAGGGCAGTTTTGGGATGTAAAATTTGGGAAAATGGTGTAGTTGAATGGACTGTCAGTAAGGTAATGTTGTACCCTTAACAAATGCATTTGTTTAAAATAAAGGGGGAACACAACAATATGGATTTAAGAGGAAGTGATTAAACAAATTGGTGCCTATAACAGTTGAATTTAAAAAAGACGTACTCTAGTGGGATTCTAAAGAATATCATAGGTAGAATTAGTTTATCAAATCTGCCTGAGTACTCTTAAGAGAGGGAAAGCAAAAGAGTGAGGGAAGAATGATTAAAAAGGCTAAATGGTAACATGGGAGGGAATGATAAAAGGCAAAGAGGGATACATCTGTTAAAGGGAAAGACAAGCTGGAAAGGGAAAATTTAATTTAAAAAATGAATAGGTTTTGCCTTTAAAAGGAGGACTGGAAGTTTAAAAAAAGGGAGAGCATTAGGATTGAACTTTGAGCAATCTAAAGTTTGAACACCAGTTTTTTTTTTGAAACAATAGAGAAAGCTAACAGTCTGAAAATCTGATAGCTTAGGAGGAATTCGAGTTGGTTTGATAATAACTCTGGAAAGTTTTTTTTCTTCCTTGTCCAAACGCATTGAAGATTACTGTTTGATCGATTTCCTCCTTTTAATTCCAAATTTTCAACTCGTTGAAGCAATCTGTGGAGCAATTAAGTGTTTTAAGTGGTTTGAACTAGGCTTTAATCTAGCGTTTAAAATCTGATAACCAAGTAATACTCTATTGGTTTCTGGGATAATTTTAAAGTTGGTTTGAGTAGTAGTTGTTGTTGTTGTTGTTGATTCTGGTTTGTTGCTGCTGCTGTTTCCTTACTGACTTTCATCTTTTCTCTTCAATATCCAGGTATATCCTTAAACATGTAGTGGAATGGCATTTTGAATGATCTGTATAAGGATTAGATTTGAATTGAAGTTTGAATTGGAAATCTGAGCCTTGGTGAAATAGTCATTTATTTCAATCATTATGTACTTTATTCGTTTAGTCTTACGTGGATTCAAGTCTTGTTCATGATGGATTGTTGGTTCAGATTAGTAACTCTAAGTGATTTGGTTGTTAGTTTGAAGTATTTGAACACTAGTACTATGACCATGTTTGGATGATACTTTGTGTGAATAAACTGTTAAACCCTTTGTGGAGAAATGGATATGAACTTTGGCTGGACGTTATTTAATTTGGTAAATTGTACTGTATAATTGAATTTTGTTGGGAATGTTTAAACTCTACATAAAAATGCAGAATGGCACAATCACCTAGTCAATAAAGAGGTTTTATAACTCCGAATGATTGTTTGCGCAAATAAGTGTATATGGTAATGTGATTAGCTATGTTGTCATGAAGTTGCGATTGTTGGATTACACTATATTTTTAAAAATTGGGATTCTCAAGTGCTTCATGAATCAGACTATTATTAAGTGTTGGTTGGTGGTGATGCTAGAATTGATTTAATAGTTTGGTCACACATGCTCTAATCTTGTCTCTGGTTTGTTTAAAATTCATTGTCGGCCTTAAATGTTGTGCTAGGGATTTGATGATGGATCAGCCTTAAATCCAAGTATAATAGATGTATATTAGGAATATAGAGAAATTAAATTCACGTTCATAGGTTATTTAACCTTTAGATATAAAACAAAAAATAGAAAATTTAGTTACTTTAGTTCGGCCTTAATAAATATAACTGAGACGAGCCTCGCCAAATCAAATACATAATTGCGGGTCCCTCGATAATTGCTTAAATAAGAATACTTAGAAATTCGGGATGGGCCTTTAGCAAATTTCACGGCTTTTCCCCAAAGATAATAAACACATAGTCGCTTTAGGCGTGTATGTTAATAATATTACTTTCCTAAAATGGGTGCACATTTATGTGACCCAAATACAAATCTCAACAAAGTCGAAATGTGTTGCAAGTCAGGGGCACACTGGTGTAGCGTGGTTCGAGATACATTTTCATAACGTTGTAATTCTTGTAAAAATAAAAATAAATAATAAAAGCGGATTATTAGCAAAAGGCACATAAAGATAGAACATGTATTGAAATCAGATAATAAATTAAATACAATAGTTGAGCGACCGTGCTAGAACCACGGAATTCGGGAATGCCTAACACATTCTCTCGGGTTAACAGAATTCCTTATCTGGATTTCTGGTTCGCGGACTGTTAATAGTGTCATACTTTCCTCGGTTCGGGATTCAACCGGTGACTTGGGACACCATTAATCTCCCAAGTGGCGACTTTGAATCTTAATAATAAATCCCGTTTTGATTGTCCTTTAATTGGAAAAACTCCCTTGCGCCCTCGCGGGTAGTGCAAAAAGGAGGTGTTACAGCTCTGGCGACTCTGCTGGGGAATAAAAGACTCAGAACCACTGGTTCAGGGTTAGAAATTCGAGCTTGAAATAATTGTTGTATTTGGCTTCCTTTATTATCTGATATTTATTACATTTTTGGATTTAATGTGCAAATTACTGCTTACTACCGCTTTGATATTGTTGAACTGTATTATAAATTATCTTCTTGCGCACCCCCTCTAAGTCTTCTGAATACAACCTCGGGAATTGCGGATATGTGCCCCATTCTTTGTTGAGATAAAGCCGGTGGGCCTAGGCTCCCGGTGAAGGATTATCCGTAACCCATATTTAAGTACGGGAAGGGTCCAGTAGCTAAAGCCGGAAAAGCATTGCTCCCGGTACGCTACCCCTTCCCAACTCGAGTTATTCGCTCGTTTTATGGCCAGTCTAGATGCTCCTAACACCCAAGGCAATAAAACCTAGTATGACAAGACTTCATGCCGAATCCCTAGTAGGAACGTTTATTTTCACCATGTGCATTTGACTTAGGGGACTCAACACAGGGGTTGGGTCCGTCTATGACAAGCAACCTGAAGAAAAAAGACCATCCTGCTGCATCCTATTTGTTTTACGCATTTATTTTCTTCAGACATGTATGCCGACCGGCTTATATATAGGGAAAATTTGAAAAAAAATAATAATCTTTTTAGCAGTATAAAGTATTAATTACATGTTTTTATAAAATCAATTTCCAAATAGTGGCAAGACTCTACCAAAATTTTGAAAAAAATGAAAAAAAAAGAGTCGTTTGATTTATTTGAAAAAAAAAGTCGTGTTTTAAAAATAATTCATGTAATTAACCGAACTACGCTGGTTTGATTCTCACCAGATGTAAGATACATAGGCAACCCTCATCGGGTCCAACCTCCCCTTTTGCAAAAATAGCCAAAAAATGTCAAAATTAATGTTCGTCTTAAATTAGTCGAGAGATGCCATTTTCAAAGCAGCCGAATGTTACCGAAAGGGACGCCGGCCACCTTGGATCATTTTGTAGATTTTTAATTGATTGACCCACACATCCTTAAAATTTTTGTCCTTGAGGCGCTAAAAGGCCATGTTTACGATACCAGTTTAAATTTTTTTATGAGCAAGTTTGTGAAGTGTCAGTGAAATAATCTTCCCATGTGAATTAGCAAGGGGCCACATTTTCAAAAATAGTCACTTGTTTAAAATTGACATATAAGGGAAGAAATTTGTCGCCGTGGTTTTGAGTTTTCTTTGGTGGGTTGTTTTATGTTTGGTGTCATTTCCTTGAAGTTAAGATCTGGACCCGGCCTCATAACTTTATTCCAAGCGCAATATGGACTCAATTAGTGGAAGACCTGAAAAGAGGCTGAGAGATGAGGAGCGCTCATCGTTCAAAATTGTAGACGAAGTGCCGAGATTATTGGAGCAGTGGTGGAACATTATGGGTTTGAGCAAGGTAAAATCAAAGATCATTTGAAAGACTTGGTTAATATCATGGAGATTGATCCCAAACGGGAAGTCCTCGAAGCTTTGGTTCATTTCTAGGACCCAAAGAATAATGTGTTTCGTCTCAATGGTTTCGAAATGACTCCTACCTTGGAGGAATTCGTTGGATATACGAATCTGGGGGTAATGGTCGAACAAAAAGGCTTTTGGCTCCCAGGGGCGTTACTGCTACTAAGTTCCTTGAGCAGATGTCGATCAGCCACACCGAGATAGCACATGTGGCGTAAGGTCAGGACCGCCTAGATTTCTTATATGACAGGTATGGGCATGAAGGGGGATTCTCAAAGTATGGCAGAAGCTGATTAACAAACAAAACCAACACATATGGAGAGGTCATGGACGAAAAGCATTCATTGTAGCTTTTTTGGGGTGCATGGTCTTCCCAAGAGAGGATCGGAAGATCAACATTCGTTTATCTGGGGTAGTCACAGCCATGATGAAAAGGAAGGATTCCTCGATTCTCCCAATGGTGTTAGCAGATATCTTTCGTACTTTGACCAGGTTCTGGAAAGGAAAAAGTTTCTTTGAAGGTTGCAACCTCCTACTCCAGATGTGGTTCATGGATCATCTTTTTCGTCGTCCTTATCAGGTAGACCACCGTACTTGCTGGGGTAATCATATTTGCCAGTATAATACCAGATTGAAGAGGGAGCTAGAGATCTGCATTTTTCCGAAAAGTATGAATGATTGGAAAGAATATCTTCACTCCCTAACAGATGACCAGATCATATGGAATTATCCTTGGTTCACTACAGAACATGTCATTTACAAGTCATTTTGCCATCCATTTTTTATCTTGATGGGACTTCAAGGTTATCAATCATATGTCCCCATGAGAGTTCTACCTCAGTTGGATCACAAACAAATAGTGCCCCCGGTGGAGGCTATGGGAAACTTTTATCTGGGAAGCAATATTAGAGGATCCCATACGCGAAAATTATGCTCAACGTATTTGGAATGGAACTAAGATACTCGAGCGTGGCACTATAGTGGTAGATCGAGAAAGGGGTGAATTGAATCCTTCCTATCTCAAATTGTTTTATAATCAAGATGCTCTCGTAGATAGACCCGGGACAGTCCTAAGGAGCACCGCAGAATGGAAGCTGAGATTCAAAATAGGGTTGGGTTGGCTACTGAAGAAATAAAACATGGTTATGAATCTGATCTTGGAGCACTGCAAGAAGAGCTCGGCATTGTTAAAATAGATAGGGATCTACTTTATGATGCCTTTGAGAAAGAGAAGGCTCAATGGGCATGGGAATGGCAAGCACTCAAGTCTCAGATCAAAAAGAAGAACATAGTCACAACCGCTCAGCAATAAGAAGAGAGAGAAGCTCAGTTCAGGGTAATCCGTGATCATGAATGCAGAAGCTATGTTCCACTAATCGAAGGTTTGCGGGACCAATTAAAAGAAGTTGAATCAAGCAAAGAGAGCTTAATCGCGAAGTTCAAAGAAAAAAGACACCACTACCAGAGTTTGACCAATCGGTTAGAGAGGGAGTCCCTAGAAGTTCGGCGCCAGAAGGATATGGCCTTGGACCATGAACGTGATGCACTGGATCTAGCTGAGGCCCGTGGTCAACAAAATCAAGACCTACATAGGGCCCAGGAATACGTCAAAGGAAAAATCCTCGAGGTAGCCACCTACACTGCAAGAGCATGCAAAAATTGTCAAGGAATGGCACCCGAAAAATTTGCAGAAGTATCACTGAGTGTGGATCGTCATATATCTGCAGATTTGGAGAGGATATACTGCAATGTTGGGCGTCAACCACGAGAACAAGAGCCTTGATTACAACAAAGCTGGTGGAATCTACGACAAAGATCAAAGTCGTCTTCTAGTCCTCATTTCTTTTGTTATTATGTTTGTTTGTTTTGAATCTGTTAAAGTTATCTAGATGGTTGTAGTCTTGTTATTTTTTCTTTTAGCCTGAAGGTTTGTTTGAGTCTTGTTAAATGCACTCTTTTCATCGAGTCTTGTACTAAAGAAATTTGAAAATCAGCAAAAAACTGTTTTGTTTAGAACTAAAGGGTGAAAAGTTTGTTACACGAACTACGCTGGGTCTGATTCATGTGGGGACATGATACATAGGCAATCTACATAAGATTCGACCACTATTTATAGTAAAAAGTGGAAAGTAAATAGAAGAAGTGAGAGAAATAATGGAGGGGCATAGAAACACTTGAAAATGATAAGCCGAGATGACACATGCGATCTGAGCAAAATCATAACAGAAATGGTTCACTGCATAAAGACATTGCATCCCCAATGTGCGTTTACTATATCTGTTGAAAACCTAACACTAACAAGTTTGTTGTTTTTCCAATCACAATTTCCAGTTAGCTGTACTGGCATCGCACAAATATCAGACAAGATTAAATGGGCATATACCTGAAAGTATGACTGGGTCAGACCACAACATTGAGTCAGAAAAGGCGATGAGCCAAATGCTCAAAGAGGCCTTAGAAAAAATGGAAAAAATGCAGTCTGAGATGAACGAAATGCAGTTGGCGCTGGCCAAAGTGCAAAAAGGTCCTGAGGCACTGATAGCTTCATGGATAAGGATAAGGCGGTAGAAGCTCCAAGAAGGCCATTCACGAGGTCTCAAGCTAAGGAGAAGCAAGACAAGGTTATTGGGCTTCAATGGGAGATCAAGAAGGCGCTAATGGTGGAACAAGATCTACAAAATTGTGTAGAGGATTTAGCTAAGTGCTACACTCATTTCGTGGTCCAAGTCCAAGACCAAGAGGAGGTTGATTGAGGTCCAAGCACCATTCATAAAGGCACTTAAATTAGGCACCTAAACTTTCGTAGTTTGTTAGGACATATTTATTGCTTTCCTAGTTAGTTAAGGTTAATAGTTTCCTTTTTCCTAAGATTGGTAGAATTACTTTCCAAGATTGACTTGTTTTCGGTTTCCTAGAGTTTTACCTTTTCCTATTTTAGTTGGACTTGTTGTCCAAAGTAGTTTAGGAAATTATTTCATAATATCTAAGGATAATTTTGTGGATCACCCTCTATATAAAGGGGTATCTTCTTTGTTTTTAGGTAGATCATTCAGATTATTATCAATAAAACTTGTGAGATTTTTCTTGCACTCTTGTGTGACTACTCTTGGATTTATTCTTCAACCTTTAAGACTCAACTTAAGGTAGTAAGAACTAAACCCTTTTCGAAATCTTAGATCACTTCTAGGTATTCAAGAAAGGTGATAAGTTTAGGCTTATTGTTGTTTTTGTTATTCTAAAGGGTCGGGTTTCACAATATATTTCTTGTTATTAATTTCTACCAAAGGCGATTAGTTCTTTGTTAGCTAATTGTTATTGTTAGGATTCAACTTCAAGAATAGACTTCTTGAATTCAAGAAACTCTTTCTTGAATTCAATCTATCTTTAACTTTTGTCTTTTGTTCGTTTCTTTATTTTCTTTTAGCTTCCGTTTGTTTCTTGTTTTTTCTTTAGTAATTCTTGAATCCCTATCGTGTTGCTATCAGGCACCCGCTACTCGTACCTTCCCTCCAGGACATACCCCAGAATACCTTCCTCCCGGTCCCTCAACAAGCTTCTCAAGCCATTATTACTACCAGGGAAGGGACACTTATGACCCCTAAGTTCCACCACCCAATCAAAACCCTCCTCTACCAAATGTCCCTATCTTTGTGGCACCTCCCCCAGCTCCATTGCACAAATCATCAAGTGAGACATTATTTCAGGTTCATGACACATAATATTACCTCCCTGAACCCACGTTCAGGGTACCCGAATCACCTACCTATACTCCTCCATTTGAGGTCCCGGCGAAAAAGCCGGCCAAGAGCCCAGAGCAGGAAGAGATGATGCGAAAAGTCAAAATCCTGGAGCAGTCCTTCAGGAGAATGCACGGTATGGGAAATCAGGTCAGTGTGGCTTATAAAGATTTATGCCTTTTCCCCGCTTGAGTCGGATGAATCGAGGGTTCCAAACCTTCCAAAAGTGATAGGTATGTGTTGTTTCTTGGCACTCTCTTAGACATACAACTACCAGCGGGATTCAAGATGCCCAAATTTGATCTGTACGAAGGGCATGGTGATCCCATGTCTCATCTGCGAGGATATTGCAGCAAGATGAGGGGAGCGGGTGGAAAAGATGAGCTACTGATAGCTTATTTCGGATAGAGTTTGAGCGGGTCTGCCTTAGAATGGTACACAAGGCAAGATCCAAGCATGTGGTATACTTGGGATGATCTGGCGCAGGCTTTCGCCGGGCACTTTCAATATAACTTAGAGATAGTGCCAGACCGTCTAACATTATTGAAGCTTGAGAAGAAACCAGGGGAAAGCTTCAGGGAATTTGGATTTTGTTGGAGAGAACATGCCGCTAGAGTTGATCCTCCGATGAGAGAGGGGGAGATGGTAGATTACTTTCTACAAACACTCGAGCCAACCTACTTCGGTCACTTGGTGACCTTAGTGGGAAAATCCTTCAATGAAGTGGTAAAGATGGGAGTCATGATAGAAGAAGGTCTCAAGACCAACAAAATATTGAGTTAATCAGCAATCAAAGCGACAACACATGCCATTTAGAGCGGCACGGGAGGTGCGCTCGGGAAAAACAAAAGAGAGGATGTCCCAACGATAGAGGCTGGCAATTGGTCCAGATCCAGAGGTCCTTCCCCCCATTACCAATCTAGACCCCCTCACCCAAATTACCTTCACATTCCAAATTATCCTCCACAATATTATTACCCAACACCCGATCCTTATTTTTCTGTCCACCATGCCCAAACATATGCTCAACCTCCCGTCGAGGCACCATAGCGTGCACCAACCCTACAAAATAACTAACCACCCCCAAGAGCATACAGAAACCCCAATGGTACGAAATTCCATCCAAACCAAGCTTTTAGAAATGACAGAACACCAAAGCCAAAGACTTTCACTCCCTTGGGAGAGTCTTACACTAGTTTGTTTCATCGGTTGAAGCATGTGGGATTGTTAAATCCAGTCGAGGCCAAAATGACCGACCCCCCCCAAGGAATCTTGATCATACAGTGAGCTGTGAATACTGTTTAGGATGCCCTGGGCATGATACAGAGAACTGCTGGAAATTAAAAACAGCTATCCAGGAGCTTATCGACACTCGTCGAATTGAGGTGCAAACCCCGGCAGAACCTAACATCAACCAAAATCCACTCCCAGCCCATCACGAGACCAATATGATCGAGTTGGTACAAACGGAAGAGGGGTATGAAAAAGCCTCTCAAACTACAATAATCGTCAGGTCAAGTGGAAGCAGGACAACAAATGGACCAATTGATGATAAATCACTCATCAATGAGAAGGGGGAGCATAATAAACCAACAATGATGAGGGAATCCACATACAAAATATTGGCGAATCCAGGAGAGGTGAAAATAGTTGTACCAGGAGCAACAATCAAACCTGTTCTGACTGTAGAAGGTGCTCACATAGATCCCATCATCATCAAGCCAGCAATTCAGTTACCCATAGTTGATAACAAAGCTATCCCGTGGAACTATGAACGGGTAACAGTGACCTATAAAGGAAAAGAGGTCAAGGAGGAAGTTTGTGAAGCACAGGGGTTGACCCGCTCAGGGAGATGTTTTGTTCCTGCAGAATTAAGGAACGCGGCCCGACAACACTAAAGAAACCTGTGACCGATGAAGAAGCGGTAGAGTTTTTAAAGAAGATGAAGTTGCATGATTATTCCATCCTAGATCAGCTCAAGAAAACTCCGGCTCAAATTTCTTTACTATCATTACTGATCCACTCTGACGAACATCAGCAAGCCTTGATGAAAATCCTAAATGAGGCCCATGTACCTGATAAGATCTCCGTCAGTCACCTGGAGAAGATCACAAATATGATATTCGAGGTAAATAGGGTTATTTTCACTGATGATAAGTTACCTGAAGAAGGTACCATGCACAACAAAGCTCTTTATCATACGGTGAAATGCAAGGAATCCGTGGTTACTCGAGTCTTGGTTGACAACGGATCCAGCGCAAACATCTGTCCTCTTTCTATGTTGGACAAACTAAAAGTGGATATCAATAGGGTACGTAAGAACAACATCTGCGTTCGGGGTTTTGACGGAGGAGGTAAAGCATCAGTCGGGGACATAGTGTTGGAGTAGACAATCGGCCCTATGGAATTCACCATGGAATTCCAAGTGTTAGATATGGTAGTCTCATACAACCTTTTGATAGGACGACTCATGCTGCAAAGGCAGTTCCGTCTACCCTGCACCAGTTGGTCAAGTTTGAGTGGGACCAACAAGAGATTATGGTTCATGGAGAAAACAAACTGCATTCCCAGCACGACACCATTGTGCCCTTTGTTGAAGTAGAGGATGGCGTTGGGTCATGGGTATACCAAGTTTGTGATGAAATATCTGTCAAGAAAGTTCCAAAAGGAGAATACACTTCAAATACCGAGATGACCTCCGCATATGTCATGGTCGCCTACAAAATGTTAGGAAATGGCTGTAACGACCCAAAGGGTCATCATTTATTTTATTAATCATTTCGAGCTTCTGAGGCCTTGAAAACCTCATTCTATGTTGCCTCGATTTACGTGTACGATCCGGGAATGTGGCCGGAAAGTTTTTGTGATAGAAAATATGAATTCTATGAAAAATTTGGAGAAAAATGATATTAATATTGATATGGTTGACTTTGGTCAACATTTTTGGTAAACGGACCCGGACCCGAGATTGGATGGTCCCAAAAGGGTCCGTTGGAAAATATGGGACTTGGACATGCGTCCGAAGTTGAATTCTGAGGCCTAGAGCCCAAGTTATGAATTTTTCTGTGAAATTATTTTTGATGTAACTGTTAAAGGAAAATGAATTAATTGACCTTAGTATCGGGCTCGTATTTTGGTTCTGACGCCCGGTACAAGTCTTAAATATTATATATGTGCTTTCTGTAAAGTTTGGTGACATTCGGATGTCGTTTGATATGTTTTGGACCTTGAGTCCCAAGTTTGAAAGTTTTGAATACCAAAAGTATGAAAATCATGAACTTGAGGCTTGATTTGATGAATAGATGTGATATTGGCGATGTGATCGCACGAACAAGTTTGTAATGAGTTTTTGATGTTGTGTACATGTTTGGTTTGGAGCCCGGGAGGGCTCGGGTAACAATTTGATAGGCCGTTGGATCAATTTCTGAATTTTTGCACTGCTGGTTTTTCACCCAACTGTTGGCTTCGCATTTGCGAAGAATTTCTCGCAAATGCGAAGGTGACAGGTCAAGGCTGGGTTCGCAAATGCGAACCCTTGATCGCAAATGAGAAGGGGTGTCCTTGACTTCTTGGTTCGCAATTGCGAGGCCCTCCCTTAACCGCTTTGCTTCGCATTTGCGAAGCTCCTGTCGCAAATGCGAACCTCCCTTGAATCCAGCCTTGTTCGCAAATGCGAACATTATGTCGCAAATGCGAACCTCCCAGCATTTGCCTTCGCTTTGAAAATGCGAACAAAAGTTCGCAAATGCGAACTTTCCATCCTTAGCTTATTTTTCAAACTCTAGAAATTGGTCGGGGTTCGCAATTGCGAACCCATGTTCGCAAATGCGAACACAGAGACCTGTAAATCACGATTTCCAGCTTCATTTTTCACATTTCACAACCCAAAAACACCCATTGGCGATTTTTCACGAACTCCCTCCTCTTCAAAGCAATTGTAAGTCACTTTTTACTTAATTCTTTCAATTCCTAACAACATTAAACATGTTTTTCAATAGAAATCAAAGGTTTTCATGGTACAATTTCTTGTTTTTGGTAGAATATAGGGTTTTTCATGAATTGGGTAATTGGACCTCGAATTGAGGTCCGATTTTGAAACAAACCATATACTTGAACTCGTGGGGGTATGGGTAACCGGATTTTGGTCCGAACCCCGAGTTCCGACCATGTGGGCCCGGGGTCGAAATTCACTATTCCGGGCAGAATGTTGTAATAGTTGAAATTGGCCTTGTGAATTAGTTTGTTGAGTAGTATTGATGATATTAAATCAATTGTGTATAGATACGATTGGATTGGAGCCTAATTTGAAAGGAAAAGGCATTGCCACAGATTGAATTGTTCGTAAACATTTGAGGTAAGTGTTTGTTCTATCCTAGCTTGAAGGAATAGGAATTTAGTTGTGTATGAATTGTTGATTAAGAGTTATTGGTATCACACCGGTAACGGAGATAAATTGTTGAATTATTATCAATTATTGGTTCAAAACCGATCATTATAAATATTGTTGATGCAGAAATTATTGGTTAAATACCGGTAATATATATATTTATGAATTGGGATCGTGTGGCCCGCCGACCACTTATATGAAAAGAAATGGGATCGTGTGGCACGCCGACCACAAGATGATTTAAAATCTTGGCATTGTCCATAGTTTCCGGTAGCCTAATGATATGTTTGGGAGCGGGTGGTACGCCTACCACAAGGCATAATTTATTGATTAATAATCAATATTATGAATTGTTGATTAAGAGTTATTGGTGTCACACCAGTAACGGAGATAAATTGTTGAATTATTATCAATTATTGGTTCAAAACTGATCATTATAAATATTATTGATGCAAAAATTATTGGTTAAATGCCGGTAATATATATATTTATGAATTGGGATCGTGTGGCGCGCCGACCACTTATATGATAAGAAATGGGATCGTGTGGCACGCCGACCACAAGGTGATTTAAAATCTTGTCATTGGCCATAGTTGTCGGTAGCCTAATGATATGTTTGGGAGCGGGTGGTACGCCTACCACAAGGCATAATTTATTGATACAATTGGGAGCGGGTGGTACGCCTACCACAAGAAATAATTTATTGATATAATTGGGAGCGGGTGGTACGCCTACCACAAGATATAATTTACTGTTACAGTTAGGAGCGGGTAGTACTCCTACCACGAGATATGAAATGAAAAAGGAATTGAGACATGAAAGTAAGATTTATCATGTTGACTAGATTACTCTGGATATTATGAGTTATTGACTGTTATTTCAGAACAGAGTCTTTCCTTATAAATGTTTTATATATATATATATATTGCAACTGTACAGGTTTATGTGGGTGACTGGCCTTAGCCTCGTCACTAGTTCGCTGGGATAGGCCAGACACTTACCAGCACATGGGGTCTGTTATGCTGATACTACACTCTGCGCTCTTTTTGTGCAGATACAGGTTACGGACAGCAGCAGCGGCAATAGCGATTGTGGATATTCCAGCTACTGAGACTACGAGGTAGCCTTGCAAGCGTCCGTAGGACCCGTTGTCTCTTCTATCTATGTATTTCATTCTGTTATCTCATGTATTCGAGATAAACAGCTTATATCTTCTTTCAGACAATTGTGTGTATTATTCTTAGAAGTTCGTGAGTATTGTGACACTAGTCTTGGGTAGTGTACCATGTTTGGGTTTCTTTATCATATTTGATAAGATTGACTAAGTCTTCCGCTAAGTTTAATTATTCCGCTGTAATTTATATGTTCTTAATTTTAAAGTCTTAATAAGAGTTTGGTAACTAATGGAAATGTAAGTAATATTTGGCTTGCCTAACTTCCACTAGTAGGCGCCATCATGACTCCCGATGGTGGGAAATCCGGGTCGTGACAAGTTGGTATCAGAGCACTAGGTTGCATAGGTCTCACAACTCACGAACAACCTTAGTAGAGTCTAAGAGATCGGTACGGAGATGTCTATATTTATCCCCCAGAGGCTACAGAGTTAGGAAAATATTCCCTTTATTCTTTCCGGTCATGCGACTTGATCTTTCAAATGTTAATTGAATTTCTACTCTATTCTTCCGCAGATGGAAAGAACACGTGCATCCTCATCTACTGACCAGCAGCCCGAGGTCCCAGCAGCGACAGCTCCTGCTAGGGGCAGAGGCCGAGGTCGAGGTCGTCCTAGAAGCCAAGGTAGGGGCAGAGCTCAGCCCCGAACAGCAAAACAAGTGGCAGAACCTCAGGCTCATATCGAGGAGGAGGTTCCAGTCGTAGCAGCTCCAGTAGGCCCAGCTCAGGTCCCAGGAGGGATTATGTTTTCACCGGATCTTCAAGATGCTTTGGTCCGGATAGCAGGTTTTATGGCACAATATCACCAGAGAAGGTTTATTACCAGTAGCACCAGCCACTTCTCAGGCTGGAGGAGGTAATCAGACTCCTGCTACGCGCACTCCAGAGCCAGTAATTCCCCAAGCTCAGGTTCCTGTGATTCAGCCAGTTGAAGCAGCTCAGCCTGTTATTGTGACACCGTCTAATGATGGTGCAGCTATGTCCGCTGACGTGTTATGGAGATTGGACGAGTTTACCAAGTTGTTCACTACCACATTCAGTGGCACTCCTTCAGAGGATCCACGGGATTTCCTATATAGCTGCCACGAGGTTCTCCGTACTATGGGCATTGTGGAGACTAATGGTGTGGACATTGCTACTTTTCGATTATCTGGTTCTACCAAGACTTGGTGGAGGGATTATTGTCTATCCAGGCCAGCGGGATCATCTTCTTTGACTTGCGGGCAATTTGTAGAACTGTTCTTGGAAATGTTCCTTCCAGCAACTCAGCGGGAGGCTCTGCGCAGGCAATTTGAGCGTCTTCATCAGGGTTCTATGTCTGTCACATAGTACGAGACTAGGTTCGTGGACCTGGCTCGTCATGCTATTATCATACTTCCCACAGATCGGGAAAGGGTGAGAAGGTTTATTGATGGCTTGAATTAGCCAATTCGACTATAGATGGCTTTGGGGACAGGGACTGAAATCACTTTTCAGGAGGCGGCTAATACAGCCCGCCGGATCGAGATGGCTCTGTCATAGGGAGCAGGTCGTGGATCAGATAAAAGGCCCCGTAATTCGGGTAGATTCGGTGGTACCTCGTCGGAAGGTAGAGATTCTCATGATAGAGGCCATCCTCCTAGGCCTTATCAGTCAACTCTTCAGGTTTCTCATGATGCTTCTGGTGATCGTAATTCTCAGCCACGCTACTCTGATCAGCAGCCTATCAGTGCACCACCACTTCGCTATTTCCAGCATCCGAGGGCTTGTTTTACGTGTGGTGATCTTAGGCACATTGCAAAGTATTGCCCTCGAGCTTCTGACAGATCTCAGCAGCAGGGTTCTCGTGCCATAGTTCAGGCCCCAGTTCCCCCACATCCTGCCCGGCCAGCTAGAGGCAGAGGTAGAGGACATAAAGGTGAAGGTAGAGGCCATAGAGGTGGAGCTCAGGCTGATAAAGGTAGAGACCAGCCAATAGCTGATCGTCCTAGAGATACTGCTCAGGGCGGTGGAGCACAGCCCCGATGTTATGCACTTCCTGCCAGACTAGAGGCTGAGTGTTAGATGCAGTCATTACAGGTATTATTTTGGTTTGTGATAGAAAGGCATCAACATTATTTGACCCTGGGTCTACATATTCGTACGTGTCCTCCTATTTTGCACCGTACTTGATTCAGCCTAGTGATGCATTGGGTGTTCCTGTTCATGTGTCTACACCAGTAGGCGATTCTATTGTGGTTGATCGAGTTCATCGGTCATGTATTATAGTAATTAAGGGTCTCGAGACCTGTGTTGATTTATTGCTCCTAAATATGGTGGACTTTGATATTATATTAGGCATGGACTAGCTATCTCCATATCATGCTATTTTAGATTGCCATGCCAAGACTGTGACTTTAGCTCTGCCGAATTTGCCTCGTATAGAGTGGAAAGGAATTTCAGGTCATACTAGTCGCAATGTTATTTCTTATATTAAGGCTCAGCGTATGGTTGGAAAGGGATGCTTGGCTTATTTGGCCTATGTGCGTTATTCCAGTGCTGAGGTTCCTTCTATTGACTCTGTGCCTGTGGTTCGCGAATTTCCTGAAGTATTTCCTTCAGACTTGCCAGGTATGCCGCCCGATAGGGACATTGATTTTTGCATTGACTTGGCTCCAGGCACTCAGCCCATTTCCATTCCCCCATATCGTATGGCTCCGCCAGAGTTAAAAGAATTGAAGGAACAGTTGCAGGATTTACTTGAAAAGGGTTTCATTAGACCCAGTGTTTTGCCGTGGGGTGCACCAATATTATTTGTAAAGAAGAAAGATGGTTCGATGAGAATGTGCATTGACTATCGATAGTTAAACAAGGTGACTATCAAAAATAAATATCCACTTCCGCGAATTGATGATTTATTTGACCGGCTTCAGGGTGTCAAGGTATTTTCAAAGATAGATTTGAGATCTGGCTATCACCAGCTGAAGATTAGGGCATCTGATGTCCCTAAGACAGCGTTCCGCACTCGGTACGGACATTATGAATTTCTGGTCATGTCTTTTGGGTTGACAAATGCACCAGCAGCTTTTATGGAATTGATGTATCGGGTGTTCCGGCCTTATTTAGACTTGTTTGTAATAGTCTTCATTGATGACATATTAATATATTCCCACGGTCAGGAGGAGCATGCGCAACATCTCAGAGTGGCCTTGCAGACTCTGAGAGATAGCCAACTATATGCAAAATTTTCAAAGTGTGAATTTTGGCTAAGTTCGGTTGCATTCCTAGGTCATATTGTGACGGCAGCAGGTATTCAGGTTGATCTGAAGAAGATTGAGGCAGTCAAGAACTAGCCTATACCGACATCAGCCACCGATATTCGGAGTTTCTTGGGATTAGCGGGTTATTATCGCCGATTCGTAGAGGGATTTTCATCTATTGCAACCCCACTGACCAGATTGACACAGAAAGGTGTTCAATTTGAATGGTCCGATGGATGTGAGGCGAGCTTTCAAAAGCTCAAGACAGCCTTGACCACAGCACCGGTATTGGTTTTACCCACAGGTACGGGACCTTATACTGTTTATTGTGATGCTTCCCGTATTGGGCTTGGTGCAGTGTTAATGCAGGATGGAAAGGTTATTGCCTATGCTTCAAGGCAGTTGAAGATTCATGAAAAGAACTATCCGGTGCATGATCTAGAATTGGCGGCGATTATTCACGCATTAAAGATCTGGAGGCATTATTTGTATGGTGTGGCATTTGAAGTATACACTGATCATAAGAGTCTTCAATATTTGTTTAAACAGAAAGAGTTGAATTTGAGGCAGAGAAGGTGGCTAGAATTGCTAAAAGATTATGATGTCACCATTTTATATTATCCGGGAAAAGCAAACGTGGTGGCCGACGCTTTGAGTAGGAAGTCAGCCAGTATGGGCAGTCTTGCTTATATTCCAGTCAATCAGAGATCACTTGCTTTGGATGTTTAGTCCTTGGCCAACCGATTTGTGAGGTCGGATATTTCTGAGCCTAGTCGAGTACTAGCTTGCACGATCGCTCACTCTTCATTATTGGAGCGTATCCGCGATCAACAATATTATGATTCTTATTTATGTGACCTTAGAGATACGGTGCAGCGAGGAGGTGCTAAACATGTCACCTTAGATACTGATGGGATCCTAAGGATGCAAGGGCGCATTTGTGTGCCAAATGTTGATGGGCTTAGAGAATTGATTCTAGAAGAATCTCACAATTCGCAGTATTCTATTCATCCAGGCGCTGCGAAAATGTATCGAGATTTGCGTCAATATTATTGGTGGCGCAGAATGAAAAAGGATATTGTGGCATATGTGGCACGGTGCCTTAATTATCAGCAGGTTAAGTGTGAACATGAGAGACCTGGCGGTTTATTTCAGAGAATTGAACTTCCTGGATGGAGGTGGGAGCAAATCATGATGGATTTCGTTTCGGGACTTCCGAAGACTCGGAAGAAGTTTGATGTTGTTTGGGTGATTGTTGATAGGCTGACCAAGTCAGCTCATTTTGTTCCTACTGGGATTTATATCAGGGAGATCGTTCGCCTTCATGGCGTACCAATCTCTATTATTTCAGACCGAGGTGCACAGTTTACCTCACATTTCTAGAATGCGGTTCAGCGAGAGTTGGGCACGCAAGTTCAGCTAAGTACAACCTTTCATCCCCAGACGGATGGTCAGTCCGAGAGGACTATTCAGATATTGGAAGATATGCTACGGGCGTGTGTTATTGATTTTGGAGGTTCGTGGGATCAATTCCTGCCTTTGGCAGAGTTTTCTTATAATAATAGTTATCAATCGAGCATCCAGGTGGCTCCTTATGAAGCATTGTATGGTAGGCGGTGTCGTTCTCCGGTTGGATGGTTTGAACCGGGAGAAGCTCGGTTATTGGGCACGGATTTAGTTCAGGAGGCCTTAGATAAAGTCAAGATTATTCAAGAAAAGCTTCGCACAACTCAGTCCAGGCAAAAGAGCTATGCAGATCGCAAGGTTAGAGATATAGCTTTGATGGTAGGTGAGCGAGTATTGCTGCGAGTATCGCCTATGAAGGGCGTGATGAGATTTGGAAAGAAGGGCAAACTTAGCCCTAGGTTTATTGGACCATTCGAGATTCTTGACCGTGTGGGAGAGGTGGCATATAAACTTGCCTTGCCACCTAGCTTATCAGCTGTACATCTAGTGTTTCATGTGTCCATGCTTCGAAAATATCACGGCGATCCATCGCACGTGTTAGATTTCAGCAACTGTCCAATTGGACAAAGATCCGTCCTATGAGGAGGAGCCGGTAGCTATCCTAGATCGGCACGTTCGACAGTTGAGGTCGAAGAGTTATCCTTTTGTACGTGTTCAGTGGAGAGGTCAGCCTCCTGAGGCATCGACCTGGGAGCCCGAGTCTGATATGCGGAGCCCTACCCACATCTGTTCCCTGACTCAGGTACTTCTTTCTTTTGTCCGTTCGAGGACGAACGGTTGTTTTAGAGGTGGAGAATGTGACGACCCAAAGGGTCATCACTTATTTTATTAATCATTTCGAGCTTGTGAGGCCTTGAAAACCTCATTCTATGTTGCCTCGATTTACGTGCACGACCCGAGCATGTGGCCGGAAAGTTTTTGTGATAGAAAATATGAATTCTATGAGAAATTTGGAGAAAAATGATATTAATATTGATATGGTTGACTTTTGTCAACATTTTTGGTAAACGGACCCAGACTCGAGATTGGATGGTCCCGAAAGGGTCCGTAGGAAAATATGGGACTTGGACATGCGTCCGGGGTCGAATTCTGGAGGCCTAGAGCCCAAGTTATGAATTTTTCTGTGAAATTGTTTTTGATGTAATTGTTAAAGGAAAATGAATTAATTGACCTTGGTATCGGGCTCGTATTTTGGTTCCGACGCCCGGTACAAGTATTAAATATTATATATGTGCTTACTGCAAAGTTTGGTGACATTCGGATGTCGTTTGATATGTTTTGGACCTTGAGTCCCAAGTTTGAAAGTTTTGGAAACCAAAAGTATGAAAATAATGAACTTGAGGCTTGATTTGATGAATACGATGTGATATTGGCGATGTGATCGCACGAACAAGTTTGTAATGAGTTTTTGATGTTGTGTACATGTTTTGTTTGGAGCCCAGGGGGGCTCGGGTAACGATTTGATAGGCCGTTGGATCAATTTCTGAATTTTTGCACTGCTGGTTTTTCACCCAGCTGTTGGCTTCGCATTTGCGAAGAATTTCTCACAAATGCGAAGGTGACAGGTCAAGGCTGGGTTCGCAAATGCGAACCCTTGATCGCAAATGCGAAGGGGTGTCCTTGACTGCTTGGTTCGCTATTGGGAGGCCCTCCCTTAACCACTTGGCATCGCATTTGCGAAGCGCCTGTCGCAAATGCGAACCTCCCTTGAATCCAGCCTTGTTCGCAAATGCGAATATTATGTTGCAAATGCGAACCTCCCAGCATTTGCCTTCGCTTCGCAAATGCGAACAAAAGTTCGCAAATACGAACTTTCCATCCTTAGATTATTTTTCAAACTCCAGAAATTGGTCGGGGTTCGCAATTGCGAACCCATGTTTGCAAATGCGAACACAGAGACCTGTAAATCACGATTTCCAGCTTCATTTTTCACATTTCGCAACCCAAAAACATCCATTGGCGATTTTTCACGAACTCCTCTTCTTCAAAGCAATTGTAAGTCACTTTTTACTTAATTCTTTCAATTCCTAACAACATTAAACATGTTTTTCAATAGAAATCAAAGGTTTTCATGGTACAATTTCTTGTTTTTGGTAGAATATAGGGTTTTTCATGAATTGGGTAATTGGACCTCGAATTGAGGTCCGATTTTGAAACAAACCATATACTTGAACTCGTGGGGGTATGGGTAACCGGATTTTGGTCCGAACCCCGAGTTTCGACCATGTGGGCCCGGGGTCGAAATTCACTATTCCGGGCAGAATGTTGTAAAAGTTGAAATTGGCCTTATGAATTAGTTTGTTGAGTAGTATTGATGATATTAAATCAATTGTGTATAGATACGATTGGATTGGAGCCGAATTTGAAAGGAAAAGGCATTGCCACGGATTGAATTGTTCGTAAACATTTGTGGTAAGTGTTTGTTCTATCCTAGCTTGAAGGAATAGGAATTTAGTTGTGTATGAATTGTTGATTAAGAGTTATTGGTGTCACACCGGCAATGGAGATAAATTGTTGAATTATTATCAATTATTGGTTCAAAACCGATCATTATAAATATTGTTGATGCAGAAATTATTGGTTAAATGCCGGTAATATATATATTTATGAATTGGGATCGTGTGGCGCATCGACCACTTATATGATAAGAAATGGGATCGTGTGGCACGCCGACCAGAAGGTGATTTAAAATCTTGGCATTGACCATAGTTGCCGGTAGCCTAATGATATGTTTGGGAGCGGGTGGTACGCCAACCACAAGGCATAATTTATTGATACAATTGGGAGCGGGTGGTACGCCTACCACAAGAAATAATTTATTGATATAATTGGGAGCGGGTGGTACGCCTACCACAAGATATAATTTACTGTTACAGTTGGGAGCGAGTAGTACTCCTACCACGAGATATGAAATGAAAAAGGAATTGAGACATGAAAGTAAGATTTATCTTGTTGACTAGATTACTCTGGATATTATGAGTTATTGACTGTTATTTCAGAGCAGAGTCTTTCCTTATAAATGTTTTGTATATGTATATATATTGCAACTGCACAGGTTTATGTGGGTGAGTGGCCTTAGTCTCATCACTATTTCGCTGGGATAGGCCAGGCACTTACCAGCACATGGGGTCGGTTGTGCTGATACTACACTCTGCGCTCTTTTTGCGCAGATACAGGTTACGGACATCAGCAACGGTAGTAGCAATTGTGGATATTGCGGCTACTGAGACTACGAGGTAGCCTTGCAGGCATCCGCAGGACCCGTTGTCTCTTCTATCTGTGTATTTCATTCTGTTATCTCATGTATTCGAGATAAACAGCTTATATTTTCTTTCAGACAATTGTGTGTATTATTCTTAGAAGTTCGTGAGTATTGTGACACCAGTCTTGGGTAGTGTACCATGTTTGGGTTTCTTTATCATATTTGATAAGATTGACTAAGTCTTCCGCTAAGTTTAATTATTCCGCTGTAATTTATATGTTCTTAATTTTAAAGTCTTAATAAGAGTTTGGTAACTAATGGAAATGAAAGTAATATTTGGCTTGCCTAACTTCCACTAGTAGGCGCCATCATGACTCCCGGTGGTGGGAAATCCGGGTCGTGACAATGGCTTTGTGCCCGGTAAGGATTTGGGTGCATCTCTGCAAGGTATCATAACACTAGTCTCCTTGCCGGAAAATGTGGGTACTTTCGGTTTGGGATTTGAACCTACAATGGAAGACATCCGGCAAGCCAAGAGGATTAAGAAGAAGACATGGTACTTCCAAAGCCGGTCCCGCGCCTCTCTAGGTATTTTGTTAAGTCCGGAGCCAGAAAACGTCCAGCAACAAGGTTTTCTAGTCTTACGGTCGAACCAGATGAGGAACTTCTGAGAAGGTTCGAAAATCTGTTCACTGATGTGAACATGATAAAAGATGGAGAAGGGCCTAGTCACGCTGAAATACAATTTGTAGGGCCAAAAACAAAACTGAATAATTGGAAGGCTACTCCTATTCCCACCCGAAAGGATTCTTGGTAGTTTGCTTTGATTTTCCTTCAAGTTTGTTTGGGATTATTTTAGGTTTGTAGTCCTGTTTATTTTGTTTTCAAGTTTGCTTTCTTGAAGTTTGAAAACCCTGGTATCTTGTACTTTTTTTTCTTTCTCTCAATGAATGAAATTTTTGTTCCCGCTATTTCTGATTTTGTTTTGTTTTTCCTTTTACTTTTATGAACATCAATCTTTCCATTGATCTTAATGATATGGCATGCATAAGGAATCTTCAACCCAGTCTAAAAAATCGATTTGGTTCGGAAACAATAATGCAAGAAATAAGAAATGATGAGAGTGAATCAGAATTCGACGAAGATGAAGCCTTAGAAGAAATCACTAAAGAATTGAGTCACTTCGAAGGAGCTGCCCAAACCCAATCGAAATCATACATAAGCCGTCAATCTGGGGGACGCAGATGACATTAGAGAAACCAAAATAAGTGTTCATCTTGAACCAAACCTCAGGGAAGAATTAAACAAAACACTTGTTGAGTTGAAATATGTTTTTGCATGGTCGTACAACGACATGCCGGGTCTGAGCACTGATTTAGTGGTTCATAAATGACCCACTGATTCAGCATTTCCTCCCGTCAAACAGAAATTGAGAAAATTCAAAATTGATATGAGTGTGAAGATTAAGGAAGAAATAACCAAGCAATTAGACGCAAAGGTTATTCGGGTCACTAGATATCCAGAATGGTTGGCTAACATTGTGCCGGTGCCACAGAAGGACGGAAAGATCAGAGTATGCGTTGACTATAGCAATCTCAACAAAGCAAGCCCAAAGGATAACTTCCCACTACACAACATCCACATCTTAATTGATAACTGTGCAAAGCGAGATATTGGATCTTTCGTGGATTGCTTTGCTAGGTATCGTCAGATTCTGATGAATGAAGAAGATGCAGAGAAGACGTCTTTTATCATGCCGTAGGGAACCTATTGCTACTGGGTGATGCCGTTTGGTTTAAAGAATGCTAGGGAAACTTACATGAGGGTGATGACTATTGTGTTTCATGATATGATACACAAAGAAATCGAAGTGTACGTCGATGACATGATCATAAAGTCAAAACATCAGGCCGATCACGTCGAAGATTTGAGGATTGTTTTCCATAGACTTCGTAGATACAACCTCAAGATTAACCCTGCCAAGTGTGCATTCGGTGTCCAGTTAGGAAAACTATTGGGATTCATAGTCAGTCGGCGAGGCATTGAGTTGGACCCATCAACGATCAAATCCATCCAAGAACTACCGGCACCGAAAAATAAGACCGAAGTAATGAGTCTTCTGGGAAGGTTGAATTACATCAGCTAGTTTATTTCTCAGCTCACATCGACATGTGAACCTTTTTTTAGGCTATTGAAGAAGGACACTGCAGTCAAATGGACTGAAGCATGTCAATAGGTGTTTGATAAGATAAAAGGGTATTTGTCAAACCCACTTGTGTTGGTTCCACCTGAACCCGGGAGACCTCTGATTCTTTATCTAACAGTTTTGGAAAACTCATTTGGCTGTGTATTGGGGCAGCATGACATCACCGGCAGAAAGGAACAGAATTTATTATCTCAGTAAGAAGTTCACAGTTCATGAATTTAAGTACACTCATCTTGAGAAAATGTGTTGTGCTCTAACTTGGGTAGCACAAAAGCTGAAGCATTATCTGTCTTCCTACACCACTTATCTCATTTCACGCTTAGATCCATTGAAATATATTTTCCATAAACCTATGCCCGCAGGGAGGATAGCAAAATGGAAAATATTACTTACGAAGTTCGACATCGTCTATGTGATGAGGATGGCTATGAAAGCCCAAGCCTTAGCTGATCACTTGGTTGAGAATCCCGTGGATGATGAATATGAACCTTTAAGGACATATTTTCCGATGAAGAAGTGTTGCATGTAGATGAGCTGGAATTGACCAGTGAGCTAGGATGGAAACTTTTCTTTGACGGAGCTGCGAACGCAAAAGGAGTTGGAATATGAGCGGTACTTATCTCTGAAACCGGACAGCATTATCCTATTACATCTCAACTACGTTTCTATTGCACCAACAACATGTCTGAGTATGAAGCATGCATTTTGGGGTTGCGGTTAGCTGTGGGCATGGATGTCCAGGACGTCTTGGTCTTGGGAGACTCGGACCTCCTGGTATATCAGATTCAAGGAGAGTGGGAAACGCGAGATTTGAAGCTTATACCATATCATCAATATTTGCATGACCTGATTAAGCGATTCCGATCAGTGGAGTTCAGACATATCCCAAGAGTGCATATAAGGTTGCCGATGCTTTGGCTAGAATCAATGTTGCATCACCCAAACAAAATCCATGTTGACCCGTTACATATTCAGGTTCGAGATTAGCATGCTTATTTCAACATGTTAGAGGAAGAGATGGATATCGAGCCGTGATTCTATGATGTCAAGGAATACCTCAGGATGGGTGCATACCCAAAGCAGGCCACCGGAGATAAAAAAAGAGCCATTCGGCGATTGGCAAATGGATTTTTCCTCAGTGGAGGAGTGCTGTACAAAAGAACGCCAGATTTGGGTTTGCTGAGATGTATAGATGCTGTCAAGCCATGACACTAATGACAGAGGTACATGAGGGAGTATGTGGACCCCATATGAGTGGATACGTATTGGCTAAGAAAATTCTGCGAGCAGGATTTTATTGGCTCACTATGGAGCGTGACTGCATCAGTTTCGTACGAAAAATACCATCAGTGTCAGATACACGGGGATCTGATTCATTCTCCACCGACAAAATCGCATACAATGTCAGCGCCATGGCCATTTGTTGCCTAGGGTATGGATGTCATTGGACCCATCGAGCCGGCAGCTTCCAACGGTCATAGATTCATTCTGGTAGCCATTGACTATTTTACCAAATGGGTTGAAGCTAAAACGTTCAAGTTAGTGACCAAGAAAGTGGTGGTGGGTTTTGTGCATTCCCATATCATCTGTATATTTGGGATCCCAAAGGTGATCATAACGAATAACGGTGCCAACCTTAATAGTGGTTTGATGAAATAAGTATGTCAACAGTTTAAGATTACATACCGTAATTCCACACCATATCATCCCAAGGCGAATGAAGCCGTTGAAGCAGCCAACAAAAACATAAAGAAGATATTGAGGAAGATGGTAGAAGGATCTAGGCAATGGCATGAAAAGCTACCATTTGCACTGTTGGGTTATCGCACTACTATTCGTACTTCAGTAGGTGCAAC